>JACMIF010002779.1:0-16693 GCA_014805445.1 Diplogasteroides magnus | reverse complement strand
AGGGTACCTACAAATATTTTGCATAGAAGCTACCTTCAATTTTAAGGAAGATAGGATAAGAAAAAGTGAGTGCACAAAGACTTATGGAACACCCTAATATGTGAGGAGCAACGGCTCCGATGGAATTTGACTACAGAAAATGGAAATTCGCTTGGGTTTCACCCTACTTGTCACCCATTAACTAAAAGGAGGCTACCATTTCTCTGAGGTGCTCCACGTCTTCCTGACTTGTAAGAAGCGCAAATGGATCGCATTTATGGAGTTCTGCACATGTATAGCCTTTGCGCTAAAAGACACAATAAATTTTGTAACTCCTTGTCATAGGAAACTCACACAGTTCACTCGAATGTGTTGGCCCCAAGTATTCTGTAGTTCTTGCAAACTTGTGCACAAGCTGGACACGCCATTCGACATTTGCTCATTTCCTGAGTGACTTCCCTGGAATATTGGGTCCAACGCCTAGGGATTCGAGGGCATTGCGCAGGTTGTCGAGGTGATTCGTCGGAATTTTTTTCAACTATGCATTGCGCCAGCAGTTCCTAAATGTCATAAATTGGATAAATCAAAATATCGAATTAACTGCACGAAAACCAACCTCTGACAGTTTTCGCAGTTGATTTTTGTCATCTTCACGTGCAAGAAGATCGAAAGGATCGGCTTTCGGCAAATCTTTATGTGTAAACTTTTGATTCTGTAGTAAAGACAATGAGAAAAGCACTCGATAAAAGTGCATTACCGCTTTGTGCTTGAGATGACCGAATAATCTGGAATAACTTTCGTATTCGCCCTTGCACAATGGGCATTTCATAGGAAGCCATTTCATTTGGAAAGCCACATTTCGTGTCAGATGTGGCCAGAGTCGCGTTTTCTGGGGACAATTCACCGCTGGTTGCAGCTGAAACCAATTTTACACAAAAAATACATTTTATCATTTCTTAAACTTTTTAAATATGCAATTACCGGCTGTCCGCTTGCTCGTCCCAATTTTCGAATTTCTGCTAGTCCAATGCATAAGCCATGAGCCTAGAATGTCTTGAGTATTTGAGGGAATGCAAGAATGGCACCTCTCTATCATGCGTTTGCAAGCCATCGGATCCGGTGTACACATTCGGACAGCGTGGACATTTCAGCCTGTCCTCCCAGTCACCTTCCACTCGAGAACCTCTCCGTCTCTGAATAAACTACCTTTTCCCATTGTTGGGAGACGTCCTCACCTCAATTCCCTCTTCTACAGCTTCCATTTGCCAAATGGACTTTACTGTTGAGCGAATGCATGTTGCTAAAACAACAAATTTGTATGTTCTTCATTTCAATGCTGCCACAACAATCTTTTTGATTTTGGGTTATATCGAACTCTTAAAATTTTAGACTAAGTTATGCACATAGAAATATGAACATGACTTGCCTTCCATGTGTGCATATACATTGAGCTGAAACCGCGTTGGATGTTTTCACAATATGGGCATCGAAAATGGGTCAGAACATTTTTGCGCCTCTTTTCCGCTATTTTTTCCACCTTCTGTTGTCGGTACTTTTCAGACAGTTGGTCTTCTTCCTGAAGCTTTATACTTTTTCGAATATGGTAATGAAAGGCACCTCAGTGGCGATCATTTGCCTCATATCCGAAAATACCAGGCCCGTATTGTGTGTCTAAAGCGCAATTTGAGTATGTTTTGGTGTTCTTCTTACTCTTTTGTGATGTGCAAACAGATTGGGACAGCCTTGTATCACTTCAGGACACGATGGGCATTTAAGGCGAAGCTCTTCATCTTAAATGAAGATGAGAAATCACAAAGCCTGATTGCGAAATGTTAACCTTTTCTCTTGACACAGGCGTCCGATTTCGACATGTTCTTGCGGCATTTTGCCTTAACGATTTTTTTCTGATAATGATCATTCGACGATCTTAAAGTATTTTGCAAACAGATTTGAAAGTCTGCCAATTTTTCTGTTGTTGAAACATTTGTGAAATCACTACTGGTGGCCAGATATACGACGAAGTGGTTCGTGAATTAGTAGGGTTACAAAAACAAATAGTTTGGGTACCCCAACTATTTGTAGCTATGAAGAGACCCATGCTATTGGGAATGTTTTGAATATTTTACCCGTCCTTTGGGGATGGGAGAGTTAACCCCCCCCCCCAAAGTATTTGGATATTTGTACAAATATCAAGTACAAACAGTCACGTACACTGCCATCTTCCCTCTCTAGCCTCATTCATTTCATCATTTTGCCCATAGCTGCAGCTATAGCTGTTTCGGTGAAAGTTAGAAACGAAAATGATTACGAATTCGAAAAAAGGCAAGTAAAAGGTCAGAGAAACGCAACTTTCAAAAACGGTTAATTTGTCGTCATTCTTCTCCGCCGCGCGGTCGTCTATCATGGAGTGAGACAACCGCGCTCCGGAGAAGAATGACGACAAATTTACCGTTTTTGAACCCTCTTACCCCAAATAAAGGGTACAATATTCAAAACACCCCCAATAGAACGGTTGAGACACAACGACCCGTTCTATTGTTTTCGTGATTGTTTTCATAACCCTATGAATTAGAGAGCATAGTCATCGACGAGATGGAGTGCTGGTACTCGGAGTATCAACTTGATGAACACGGATAGTAATGAAATTCAAACAAATTTGATACCGTTTGTGCAGCGTGACTCGACAGTCCGCGCTGATTCCCGAAAGTCCTCTTGCATACTTTGCATGTTACTTGATTGCTCATCTGCAGGAAAATTGTCACTGAAATCATGAGGATTAGTGTTTCTAAATCTATAGCAAAGTATATTTCTCATCCGTCTAATCCGCTACGAGCAGTTGGGATAATTCTCATTGGGTTAACAGCTCCGCTATGATCAGACGAATGAGAAATGCACTTTACTAGTGATTTAGGAAACATAATCGGAATAATGTTTTAAACAAGTAACATAGCGAAAATGATTGTAAAGGTCGAGAATTGCGCTCATAAAGCCAGGTGGGATGACCTGGGAAGAGGTGATGAATTGACTAGATATGGGGTGGAAAACAAGGGTATTTATTCAGTGGAAGGCATATGTAGGCGACAGCGCTTGATAGTTTCAAGAAATGGCGAACACTCTTAATATATTGGGTTGGTGCATAAGTAACGAGGATGTTATTTCAAACTCGATATCTTGACTGATATTGACTGTGGTCACTAATCAATTTTTAACGTAGTATGCCTACATGTGCCCAGCCCACTGCCACGACCCTCGCACCAACCTAATATATAACAATAAGTTGGCGTTTGAAAATCTTTTCTGTGGGATTTTTACTTGTTCGCGGCATAAAGGAATGGGCCTCACATGAGCTTGTCAGCAGCTGTGAGCAGTTCTTATTAGCAGTTCTGCCCTCTGACAAGGCCTGGGAAGGCATAATACACTAGCAAGTCAAGAGAGGCGCAGTAAATTGGCCAGGATAATTTAATGTTCAAAGGAATGCTCTCAACGAGAGCGTGATTGGCATTGGGGAATCTAAATCGGTAGTAAAAAAACAATTCATATCCGTCTAATCCATTCGGGGCGGGTTTCTATCGCTCGTCGAGACAACGGCTCCGAGGGGATCAGACGAATGAGAAACGGAATTTACTAACGAACTCAACAAAAATTCGAAGAATTGAAAATAACTTAATTGTGTTCACTTTCGAAGTGCTTCCGGGTAATAGTCAAAAAAGTTGATAAAGTTCCTTGCAGAATCATTCATACGGCAAAGATGAAGAACGAACACTGTATTTTCATTAGATTCATTTTACATCGCCAAAATAAATTTAGTCATGCACACATAACATCTACACGCAAACGTCTGCGTACAATGAAGTCAATCATCATAGAAAATGGCTCGGGAGAAATGAAAGATGAAGTCATTTAATAGAAAGGAAAGTATCAGTTCCACAATATAGATATTAATAATTAACGCTTCTGTGAAGTGTAGAAGCGGACGGAGTCGCCATTCTTCTCGCAACTGAAAAAAACCTATTATCTTTCCATCCTAACATGGTCAGAACAAAGAAAATATGCCAGGCTCGATATTTCTATGATACAGTAGATTGCTCGAATATGAAAAAAAATTATCTTCGCTTATTGGTTACGAATCGTAAGTTATTATGTCTACAATTGCTAAACGTTAGAAGATATTTTTTGATGTAATGATATTTGTCCACATCATAAATTGAAAATATGAGCAATAAGTATATTTAGTGGAGGACGATGCTTATTAAATCAGCACTGGCAAACATACTTAAAGACGATGTTGCCGGCTGAGCGCGTCTCGTTGATCGGAATTCGCAAACCTTGGTCCTTCACCACGCAACCCTGCAGAAAACACGTCATTTATTTCCCCTGTGGAAAATTTCAGCTCTAATTATCATTCGTTGCTCCCAGACAACAGAGAGTTGACTTTTGCACTACAGAAACATGCAAACGTGTTTTATTGACTCATTGTCTGTAATTTCAAGTTAGAACAATGCATCGAACCTTGAGGGTCTTAAATCCGTGGTCAGCGCAAGTGTACTCGAACATAACATTTTCCATCCAGGAAGAGCCTGAATTACTTTTGTTCCGTTTTTATTATCCGCTATTCAGAATGCGAAATTTATATATTATGCTTCTTATCTGAACTGTTATTCCTAGTACGCGTCTCACACCTGGATGCCACCTGTTCTCTCATTTTTACGCGCTATTTCGTCGTTACTGGATATGTTTCAACTGTGGGATATCGAGACTAGAGCAACAGTTCCGTTAGGATGTGTAATATTCTCGCTCACCATGACGATGTCTGTATCCGTCTTTGTCAACGCAATCTGCGTACTTCTCCTTGGGAAGGATCTTGAAAATATAAGATAACAATGTGTAGGTGAATAAAGCATTATGAAAGTGTTTTTTTAATGTTTTTAATTGGCTTCTACGTAAGGGTGATAAAATATACAAACTTGAAGAGAAATGGTTCCATTGTTGCTGTTGTGTCTGCATTCGAACCTCTGCCCAGAGACCTATAAGGAAAAGATTGCGGCGACAATTCCCATATTAATGAAATCGGCCGGGGAGATTGCTGAAGCGCTTCCGCACGGAGTAATTGGAAAGAAAGAGCGCGAGAATTCCATAGGCGCAGAGAACAAAAGTTATTGATTATCCCTTCGGGAAGCGGTTGGCTTGTTTAAGTTCGGTACTGTTTCGCCAAATCGTGTACCTCTCTTATCGTTCCAGCATAGATCATCTCCCCATTCGGAGCAACGCAACCAAGGAACTTCTTGACACCGCCCTAGATGAAGTTCGTTCAGTACCTACTTTCTCTTTTCTTCTGTTTTGACAGCAAGTAATATATTATACATGCAATTCCGAACTTTAACTATGTTTCTCGAACATAATATTATAATAATAGTATAATTTGAAGAAACGATAATAATTGATTACCTCTTCGCACTCGAACATGAAGGTCTTCTCCACCCATCGATCACCTGCAAAACGAGGGCAATAGAGACCGGGAATCGGGTATCGAAGTACATTCCCTTTCTTTAACTCGTTGCCGAGCAGTTCTCTCTCGTTGATTATAGACAACCGCTCGTCAATGCGTTAGAGAAAAGGAATGTACTTCGATGCTAGGGTTTCTAAAACGGTAGCAAAGCGCATTACTCATTCTTCTTATTTTCCCGGAGCGGTTGTCTCTTCGAGCGATAGACAACCGCTCCGAGTGGATTAGACATGCGAGAAATGCCCTTTACTACCGTTTTAGAATCCCTAATCAATACTCGATTCACACGACTCTAGTCATTAAAGAAGCCGTCAGGGGAGATTCTGGGTCAACTATTCTGGAAGCGCAGTGTTGTAGAGCACATTCGATTATGTATGATCGCAAATTTTCATTTCTCAAAAGTCTTTCCTCGCCGTGTTATTGAAATTCAAAGTTGAATTCCCGCGCTTCCCTGGAGCTTCCCTGGAATCGCGGGAATTCGAAAAAATGACTCGCGTGACGTCTCGTCACATGCAAATCTTTTGAGTTCGAAACGATAGCTGCACTTTGAAATTTTATATATAAAATTTTTATTGCATATATGTATATCTTATATACATATATGCAATTTTGAAAGTAGTCGTCTTGTCGTCTAGGACATCTCGGTTTACGGCTTCTTTAACTCGTGGACTCACCCTTCTCATGTCCTCCACCACAATTGTCGCGTTTTTGTTTGAGTTCGATCGATCCTTCCAAACTGCCTTCGCAACTCCAATCGGTCTGTCCATCGGACCACCTCGTGTTCGTTGGCACCTATCAATGTTCAAATTACAATACAAAATCGGGCCTGACAGCGCTTTATCACAAAAATGTGCTCTTTCAGCGAAAAAAATGCCGTTAAAAACCCTGAAATAACATTTACGACTAGCTGCGAGAGGGCGCAGGTAAAAGTGAGCATACTCGTTAGCGAATTGAAGTAATCGTATTCGGTATAAATAAGAGTTCCGTTAGCTTACATTAACCTTTCTCGCAAATAGGAAGGGTCCATAGCAAAACGATATCCCATTTCGCCTCTGCGTCTGTCATTGCAGGGTCGTCTCTCTAGCGCACAGAGAGAGACGGATGGGCATTGAAGGACACGAATGCGAAATGAGATGTGCTTTTTATAAAGGCTTCAGTCACCCCGCCCTACTCACAATCACTCCGCCAGGAGTTTTGCATCCGACCAGATCGACCCTCCATGATCCATTGGGTTCCACGATGCAGCGCATTTGGAATGACTCCTTCTCGAACTGAACACACCAATGTCTGTGTGAAAATGCTTATTCAAAGATGGCAATGATTTTGATTAATAAATACTATGAAAAGAAAACAGAATAGGAAACAATCATTTTTGATCAAAGAAATACGCACCCATATTACTCCATTGTTGTAGATTCTGCCCTTGTAACGACAACCGACTTCGATCTGCAATGTTTTCTCCTTTGTTCATGTGCACTTGGAGGTAATGGTTTAGATATTCAAAGCCTGTTGCGTCTAAGGCAAAGAAACTCAAAAGGAATGTCTTTAAAATGAAGCATGTAAATATTGATAAAAATTAAACACCTTCACTTCTTCAGCTAAGACGATTCCGGCGAGGGCAACCAGTACGATAAAATACATCTGCATTGGTTTATTATGCTTAACAGTTATGTAGTACAATTCAAGATTCTTAAGGCTCGTGAGCATTCCGCGAAAGCAATATAAAGAGGAACGAATAATAAATAAACTAAATTATGCATATCAGAGAAAGTTCTGATTGTGAGAATCCATTCGGCTTTTATGCTCGAATTCAAGGGTTGCAGAACGGAGAAATGTTCTGACTGGAGGCGGGGGTGTCACTGAAAGGCTAGAGAACACTCGTGATGAAGAGGCCTAGAGACCAGGGAAATGGAGAGAATCAGTGAAGATATGCTTGAAGTGTCAGTTGGCAGGGCTTCTTCATGAGTGATTTTCTTCTCTTTGCTGAGTCATCGCTCTAGCAGCTGATTGTCAGGGTGATGCTCACAAGATTGAATGAGTAGTGCATTGAGCGAAGGAGATGGATGGTAAAAAAAAGTCTTGATGCTCAGAGAAAAAAATCTGTTGATTGCGCACCCACAGATTTGAATCTGTCATTGGATGACAGATTAATCTGTCATCCAGCCACAGATCCAATCTGTGGGTACGCAATCGACAGTCGCTCAGCAACAGATTGCGAAAATTACTTTTCTGTGTGTGCGCTAAGGAAAACTTTAATTCCCACTTTCTCACCTTTGCGCTCCATCATTTTGACGCTCAAGCCTTTGAAACCTTGTGACAAGGGTGCAAATGGGAAAATTTTTAAAGCAATACCATATGGCCACAGTCACTTGTTGTCTACAAATTCTGAATATGCGATTTCTTCTGGTTGCATGACTCAAACATGAAGGTACAGACTTTAGCGTTGCACCATGTGCTAGTGGTGATTGTGCCATTTTAAACAGCTGTCAACAGTTTCCCATTATCGACTGGTTACTTGAGTCACTTCGAAGCTCAAGAAATTGTAGGTAAGTACTACACAATTATTTCTGCGACCACCAGAAGGTCATTTCAACGTTACATCACTTTGTGATGACTTTCAAATAATCAGATGAGATCAGATCCTTTGCCGTCCTCTTCGAGTTTTTACAGATTTCAATCTCATTGGGAGCCTTTCGAGCGTCTTCTCGGATCAATGACAACTAAATAATGTCTACACGTGAAAAGAATAGTGCAGCAATTTGTTGAATCTTTTGGAAACGTTTACACGTTATGTAGAAAATGTGTCATACAATGCAAACGCTCATACAACAGAATTGCATCCTTCAAAACGACTTCTAAGGGAAAACGACGGCGTGCTATCTATAATGATCCACGTAATCTATCGTGCAAAAGCTAATACAATCCGTTGGTTCAATTGTCAGTTCTTGGTCGATGTGTGGAGGTGGTACATGCCGTCTTTTTCTTCGCAACTGAAAGTATTCCAATATTTTTGAACTGTTAAAAATAACTATTTGATACCCAATGACTGCCTTTAAAAGACCATTCATCATATGATCTCAAAGTACCACAATTATAATCCTTTTCCTTTTGGGAATTGTCAAGAAGACTATAAACATACCGGAAGACGTTTCCGGAGCCGGTCACGGACGAACCGACGGGTACCTGACATATTGAAATATAAAATTTCAAATGGATGATCGTACAGTGATTCCGTCAGGTGTCTTGCATCCCGTAATCTCTGTCCTCCATGATCCGTCAGGCTTCACGATGCAGCGCATTTGAAACGCTCCTTGATCGTCCTGCACATCAACTAGGTTTGGGCGGGAAAATTCTAATTCGAATTCATAGCTATTCTAAACAAATGAATAATCACCCATGTTTCTTCGTGCTTGTAGGTTTTGCCCTTGAACTGGCAGCCGGCTTCAGTCTGAATTGTTGGAGTTTATGCTGAAGCCCGTACATTTGTGTAGTGTATCTTACTGTAGTACACTATAGGATTATGGGAGGAGAACACTGGTATGGTTACAGTATCATACTTCAGTAACTACAATGTACTAGAGGCCGGGCTAGAAGTACCGAGTGGATTGCAGGATTATTATTCTAAAGGGCGCATGCGTAGACGATATTTTCATAAAACAGCACACAATCCCATCTGAACCTGAGTTGCGATGACGACACTCAGAAGGCTGATTAGCATAATATAATGCATCTGAAATAAGTTTGCGATTCTGCGTCTGTTTTTCTATCAATGCCAAAAGTAACAAATAAAAATGCAGCGGTGAATTAGATAGAATGAATGAGAATGTAGGCTCCTCATGCAGAGCAAGAGCGAATGTGTAGGAGGGGAAGACAATGGCTATAGAAATCACTAGGGAAAAGATGCCTCAAGCAACAGCTGGCGGTGGTTCTTGCTGAGTTGTTTTCTCCCTCTACCTGAGTAATCCATCCTGCAGCAGAGAGTGATCACTCAGAGTCAGTCCAAGGGACGTTCAGAAGAGTGGGAGAAAGGATACGCAGAGCAGAGTCTCTCGGGTTTCAGAACGAAGAACTAATTCAGCAGGAGGTGTCATTGCAAGGCTAGTGAACGTCTTAATGGATGTGTGCAACTCTTTACTGAATCATCTTTAGCAGCTGAGGGAGACGGCTTATTGTTAGAAAAAGGAGAATTTCGTACTCTATTATTTACGCTCCGCCACATTTACCAGTCGAGACAATGAAATGTCAAGACTTTACTATGGAAAGAAAGAAGATGTGGTATGACCATGCGTTTTTTCAGTGGTTATAAATACATCAATAGATATAATGTTTGCGATATTTATCATTATCAGCGCAAAATGTGTTGTAATCAAAAATATTCAGTGATTTGAAAAAATATCTTCAATTCATGGCTTTTATTGTCCTTTTGTCGATGTGTGGAGGTAGTAGGTGTTGTCTTTCTTTTCGCAGCTGAAACTTCTCCGATTATTTTAAACTTTTAATGAGCAACGATTTTTTTATTTGCAGAGCTCGGCTTTGTTAACACTATGCAACAGAGCGGAAAATTGCTGTCCTCAAACGATGACTAATTTTTTTCCAAATTATCAGTACATCGAAATTTTCAAATAGACTGTTAACATACCGGAAGACTTTTCCTGAGATGGTCAGTTCCATGTTGATGGGCACCTTACAAATTAAATTTCAAATTTTCCGATCCAATAGAGATCTTTACATTGGTTCCGTCAGGTGTCTTGCATCCCATCACCTCAGTCCTCCAGAATCCGTCAGGTTTCACGATGCAGCGCATTTGGAACGATCCTTGATCGTCCTGCACATCAAAGAAATTTAAATGGGAAAATTCAAATTATTAACTGATCGGAATGGTGCTACCCCATTTTAGGACCGGCCATATTAGAACTTTTGTATGCTCCTATTCACGTGTCCTTCTCCTTCTCGGTAGATAACGGGATCGAACGGTTCTATAATTACTGGTTCTAAATTGGCGGTGCAATAATGGAGTAGCACCTTCGGAACAAATGAATACTCACCCATGTTTCTCCATTCTTGTAGGTGTTACCCTTGAACGGACAGCGGACTTCAGCCTGAATCGTTTACTATATCATTATCCTAAAATAGAGTATCTACAAATAAATATAATCACCTGAGCGGGGATGATGACGCTCAGCAGGCAGAATACAACGAGATAATTCATCTGCAATGTATTTGAGATGATGAGTTTTCATCCATTTTCTTATCAAAGTATGAGTAATCGCAAATAATTCAAGCTAAACAGGGTGAATTACAATGAACGAGTGGAGGCACAAGCTTCAAATGCAGGGCAAGAGAATATGTGATAAGTGAAAGCGGAAGTAACAGCTTGAAACAGAAGACAGTGGGAATGGAGAGGAACGGAGAAGAGATGCTTGAGCAGTTGGCGGTGTTTCTTCATGTGCCATTTTACCCACGTAGATACTGAGTTTTTGTTTCCTGCAGGAGAGAGTGATAAGATCAGTAAAGAGAAGAGTGAATGCAAAGAGTATCAAGCTATTGTGAAATGGTGTTAGTTATGCAGGATGTCACAAATGAGACCTGCATATACATTATTTATCATTCGGAAAAAAATATCAATGTGAAAGGCATAAACGGTCTGCTAAATGCAGCAAAAATTGTGCAATGATTTGTAATGGAGGTTATATTAGGTTGAAGTGAAAGTTTTGCACTATTCTTACATTGCCGGCCAAGGAATATGCACTCGCAAAAACATCTTGAACAAAAATTCATTTCTGATACAAGTTATTTGCTTTGTTTTTGGTCGTCATGATTGTGCTGTAGGGAGATTTGAACTAACTGTTTCTTGGAATATTTGTGCTTTCTGATGCTTCCGCTGCCGGTTTGCACCTGAATATGTTAGGCAAGATGATTGTGCGCCCGTGAGAAAAGCAGAATTACCTTATGATTGCCCACAATTCCTCTCTGAAGAAGGGAACGAAAGCCATTGCAGCGATTGGATTGAGAAGAGTGGACAGACAAATGAGAGTGGTTGTGGTCAAGGAGAACCAATCAGGCAGTGTGATGCCTGAAATCATGTTAGATTAATGAATTTATAGTAGAAATTGAGAAACTGTAGATCACATTTTTTGATAGTTCAAGAATTTTTTTTCACGTTTTCATATACCCTACTTATGATCTTTCGAGGAAATTTGAATGACGGTTCAGGGGCAGATTGGAACTATTTAGGGCGGGTATCGAACCCGTGGCTTCGAAAGTAGCACGCAGAGCGTTCAACCGCTGCTCGACCTATCCCTCCCTTCATCAAGAAGCATCAATAATTTTATGTAGCTGACTGTTCTCTAACCCAGCATCAGTAATCCCATGAAGACGACGAATGATCCATTCGTGATCAAAGGCACCAAAGATTGACAAAGCAGTCCAAAGGTCAAGTACAGTTGGTCCTTCCGTGTCTGTTCCTCACGTTTTCCTGATGCTAAAATAATTAATAACAGCATTCACCCCAATTGAATTTCCAGCAAGAGAAGAATTGCGCAAGCGATGCTTGCTATGTAATGATGAGAATACTTGAGATGCGGGCACTACTATGTCACAAAAGTTGTACTTTCACAATACAATATAATTGAACATCGAACTAACTGTTCAATTGAAGCAAGAATAACGTCGTTCTTATGTTGATTAAGAGTGCAAGGATGGTAACTGTAATAAGGTATGCGTAGATGCACTGAAAGTGTATTTTCTCCAGACAGAGTACCCTATTTCCCACAAAAATTAAAATGGAGTCTTGAGTTTCCATGTTCAGCTCGCAATTTAGAGTTGCAGTAATAGCGCCGAAGACGATGTTGTAGAAAAACATAAATATCTAATGCACAATTTCATTTTTTTATAGGGACTCTACTTACATTTGGGGACATAACAACAGCTGAAATCACAATCATCGTTGACCATCGCATTTTCCAATGATGCAAGAGTATCAAATAGCGCATTATAGCTATCACCTGTAAATCATTTTTACGCCGATTCCGTCTTATTTCATTGTCTGGATATTCCAAAACAGAAATACAATCTAATCAAATATATGTATAATATTGTTTACATGTCCATACACCACAAGTACATGAAATGGTACTGTTTCGTTATTGCGTACGCATGGTATTTCAATTTGGAATGTCTTACAAATCCGATGCAGTAGTTGCTATTGGCCATTAGTCGCTGAATTTGTCTGACCAATGTGCAGGCGAAAACGGAAATCATGAAAGAGTGCCTGCAATAATCACTACAATTCTCGATGCAACTAATTGGATGCTTGCGAATGTCCTTCAATGACGTAAAAGACAAAATTGTGTGATGTCTAGCGCAATTTGCGTTTGCAAACAGGCGATATTGGAATCCATAAACAAAGTAGGAATTCTAAATCGGTAGTAAAGCGCATTCACTCGGAGCGGTTGCCTATGACATGTGGACGAAATTTATTTCATACATTGTACTCGCATCTGCTCTGCTATAGTTGTGCTAATGCGCTTAAGGTTATGTTAGAGTAACATTCTCTGTCACGGATAGTGTCTGCTTACTTATAGGTGGCATCCCAGTCTGTTTGGTCCACTCCCGACCTCGCTCCTCCGTCGTAGATGGAACAAATGATTGATAACGCCCAATGGAAGACATTATATGGCAGCATCAAAATGAATCCACCGAATGTGAGGAACATGATGGTGTGCTGAAAGAAAGATATCTATGTTCATTTACACGATGAATAATTTAATCCTTTTGTCATAGGAGGATCTTCCATTAAAAAATAGGTCTTGTCTTTGATATTGTAATTTGTGTTTTTCACCGATAATAATATTTGGGTTTGTTCCACTAGTACTTCAGCAGACAAATAGTCGAATCACGCGCATGATGTGCAATTTTAAGCCGAAGTCGGCTGACATAATTACATCTTTAAGACTTCTCGAAAAGGAACTGGCTACCAGCTGATCAAATGTTGTCAATTTCACGTTCCGTCTACAGTTGCAAGAAGTCGGTCAAGTCCAAACATCCAATGATAAGAAAGACGCAAACCTGATATTGCTTCAGTGCGCGTGGGTGTCTCTTGATGACGATGAGAAGGAACAACAATGGAAGAATTCCCCAAATGTTCGTTAACGATTGCCTGAAACTTTTGCATGCTGAAAACCAGCATTGAAATCTAAATACCAGCATTAAAAGATTTTCAAATAAGTGCAAAAAATGACAAAATCGGGTGGAAAAACAGTTGTTCTGGTACGGTGTCTCGTAAAGAGAACTTTTGAGAAAAATATTACATGATACGCTAGCTTAATATATTTGGTGACACTAACCAGTTTATTCACTGTGTATTTATATTCTCGTGAACCTGCTAGCAACAGTATTACAGAGGGTGGCGCTAATGGGACGTTTTGACAGCCGTTCATTTCTGGCCTTCCAATTTCATTCCTAGCGGTCGTCTCTGTGAAGTGAGAGTCAACCGCTAGGAATGAAATCAGACCACCAGAAATGAACGGCTGTCAGTAACGTCCCATTAGCCGCATCCTAGCCTTACCTGATCGCCGTCGCTTGATACGTTGGCATAAATCTCGTAGGAATCGCCCATGCCTCCCACAACGACATGTTCGATCGTACTGGAAATGAAATTTATTTTAGCAAATCGTTGATATTGATAGAGTTCAGGTGATCAAGGCTGAATATTCTTTTATAAGATTTATAAATTCCTCACCATATTGCATGCCGCCCACAGACAGTTTCACCCTCCGCACATGGATATAAAATGTAATGCATGAAATAACAGCTTCAGTTATGTCAGTGGCATATAACTGGAAGTACAATCGTCACGCGTTATTGCAAACAATTCCTTGAATAGTCTTAGCAACAGCAGGGTGGGGGAAGTGTTAAAAGATCGGGTCCGAGTTAGTTTGTCGTGTGGGGTAATTTTCGACGCGGGGAGTAATTCGCGGGGATAAACTGGCAGAACTCTACTCAAGGAAGTGTGTAAATAGTAAAAGTAAAGTTATTAGGCATTCGAGGTGTTCACCTCGGCCATCAGCTGTTGAGGCCAGCTGTAGTGGAACTTTAGACTAGCAGTTCCATTTTACAGACTAGTCCGCAATGTGCAACGCCCAATAATACTCTTCTTATATGTACTATTATAGGAAGAGTGCCTTTCATACACTTCCATATAATAGTATGAAGGTACTACTCTAGTGTACTAGAGTTCCTATACTTGCATAGCAGACACTGTCATTACTTGCATCACATTTTACGTCCACTTGCGGAAGGCGAATAATACCACTTTCCCTTGTCTCGGTTTGCAGGTGTCCTGGGTACTGCTGACAGTGTGGAACCGCGCGAGACAGCATATAAAAGTGTCCGAAGCGAGCGCGCAAAATGAAGGAATGAATAAGAATGAATTGAAGAGGATTGCTCGAGTAACGTGACTAATAGGGTGTCACATGCGAGTCTTTTAGTGCACTGGTCATCTCTCTACATTCAGCGGCGCGTTTGTCTACAAAATGCAGATACAATCGCACCACACTTCAGATAGCAGAGTCATGACGAATGCACTAAACTACTCGCATGCGACACCCTAGTGACTAATGATGAAAGAGCCACGTTGCTCGAGCAACGTTTTCCATTCTCTCAACGAGTAATGCTCGTGACCCCTATTCTGGTGTGGAACCGCGCATCCCAGTATATAAAACGGATGTGTCCCCCCTCAATCGAAAGGAACTAGTCATTTCTGATCCACTCACCTCATGCTCCTCGCCGTTCTCTTCGCTATCTTTCATCTTTCTAAATGTAAGTTCCGCGGCTTGATCCACTTCAGCGTTTGAGTACAGGCCAGTCGCTGGAGCCTCCAAAAGAGGAGACTTGTGATGGCTTTGGGTGTGGATTGCCAGGAGAAGTTTGTGCTTTGATGAGAGACATGCCGCCGATTTGCAGTAGTCCTCCCTGCCCACTCAAACCACACTGCACCGTGAGTAAGCTTATGGTTATTTTGTTGTTTTATTTGCTTGAGTCTATGATGTAACCGATAGAGACCGTGAATTGACTCAGATGTTAACAGCCGTTCATTTCTACCCGTCAGACTTCATTCCTAGCGGCTTCGCAGAGATAACTGCTAGAAATGAACGGATGTCAATATCTGAGTCGATTCACGGTCTCTAGTAACTGAGCGCACGATCTGGAAAAGAATTCATGAACGTCCAAATCGTTTGGAATTCCAAACGGTTTGGAATGTTCATGTATACGGCCACTGTATTCAGAGAAGAACACATGCGAGGGAAAGCGTTGTCCTCCAGGAATGTTCTGTGAAGTTCGCGTGAAGGAAGGACAGGATAAATTGATGATTGTCCCAATGTGCATGAGACCAGTCAAGGTTTGCTCCTTTGTCCCATCTAGAGTAGGCAAGCAGAAGTTAATTTTTCTGTTATCAAATTACCGCGGAGCAGCGGTCACTCTCACATGATGGAAAGCCGCTTCGAGGGAATTAGACGAGAGAAATGTACACTTCTGCTGCTTGCTCTACCCTAATCCCGAGATCAATGAAGTCTTCAGTGCGGCCCAAACGAAAACTATGATGAATACTGCGATCAGAGGATCTCTGCGACATTTGCGTGGTGTGAGCCGTCGTGTGAGAATAGAATTGGGGTGAGTGTCAAGAGTTTTAAATCGGTAAATTTTTTCGCCATTCTTCTCCGCAGAGCAGTTGTCTTACCGCCTGATAGACAACAGCGCCGCGGAGAAGAATGACGACAAATTTACCGATTTAGACCACACTAGTAAGCGTGACTGGTAGTAGGGGAACGGAAGGGAGAGTGTGACTGGTTGAGATCTGCGACAAGCCACGTTGTCCTCCACGAAAATGCACGTGCAGGGAAGGATTCTTCAGACACGAGGGAAAGTGCATCCAAGGAGAACAATGTCCAGCCAAAGGTTCATTCACACAAATTACATATCTATAGTTATAAAGGTACTGTGGGAAAAAGAATAGAGTAGGGTGTCGCAAACCGCTCCCGGGATTCCCATCTAGAACGAATGAGACCGCGCCGTTCCTGGGAACAATGAAAAATGAAGAGAGAGTGATGGGAGTCCCACCACGAGGTGGGAATCCCATTTAGCTCAGGCCTTGTAATGAAGAAAATCTGTTACAGTCGCAATATCTTTAGCGCATCGTGCCGAAATCATTCT
>JACMIF010002778.1:0-16699 GCA_014805445.1 Diplogasteroides magnus | reverse complement strand
AGAACCAGCCTTCATTGAGGTACATGAACGCCTGTAGTGGACAGGACTGCAGTACTGTACACAATAGGAGTTATGCCAGCTTCACCGGTACAGGTAGAAACAATGGGCGATTTTTCAAATGGGCGATGTCTGCATCGCCATCTCACGACATGCCTGTTTCTAAAATTCATAACAAAGGATCCACTCATCATACCTTGCTGCTCTTGTTGTCAGTCCGTAATACAACTTTTGTTCATTGCAGGACCAGAATATGAGACGCTTGCGTTTACAAGGGTAGGGAGAGGGAGGGTAGGGAGAGGGATGGTAGGGAGAGGAGCGCGGGCGAAAAAACGGCTATGTCCACGAAATGAGCAAAATCTCACTACTGTGAAGCAAAACAGTCACCTCCGATTTGGCTGATTTTCACATATATGGGGTAATCGAGTACGTAGATTCCAAAAATGATAGAATCTCGTTGAAAATAATGCAAAAATTTCACACGACGACCGTTTGAATATTTCAATGGGCTAAAAACAAGCTTCAAACGGGTCTCATTTTAATATCGTAATATGCCCTTGGGCCCCAAATTCGAACACCGCATCGATTGTACTGATCGGATTTTTGTCCAATTTTTGACGAATTTTCCGATTGTTTTCGTGCCCTGAGGCAACGAAAAATTTTCATGTCAAGCGGACCTCAGATTCCTGATCTACGGGGTCGATTTACCCAAAAACCAAATTTTCAGCCAATTCGGAGACCAAAAGTTGATTTCTAGTGCAAAGGGCTGGTTACAGAAGATGTCTCTTACGCGTTAATAAACACATCAGTGTTGGTAGATAGTAGGCTAAATCAGCTATGTTTCACTGGACCTATATACCCAAGTTATTTAGCTTCCATGAAAAATAACTGATCTCGCATATAAACCCTAAAATAGAATGATTCGCAACCTTTTCCGTCATCTGTTCTTTGGTCAGTCCGGGGACGTTGATCAGGGCTACAGTCTGGTCGAAGAGTTGCTGACCAGCCAATGAAGTAATCATTTGACGAGTCTGAACACGATCGTGCATAGGGTGTCGCTATCAGCGACTTTAGTGCAATTGTCATTCGCCTGATCTCCGCGGAGTGGTTATCTCTCATGTGATAGAAAACCGCTCCGCGAAGATCAGACGAATAACATTTGCACTACAGTCACTGCTAGGGACACCCTAATCTTGCATAGTAATTGTAAGTGCTTTTGTCATTTGTCTAATCTCTACGGAGCGGTTGTCTCGACGTTCGATAAACAACCGCTCCGCAGAGATGAGAAATGCACTTTTTACCGTTTTAGAAACCTGTCTAGTTTGTTATTACGGCGTAAGTGATCTTTGTAATGTAGGTGAAAGACTATGCGCCACTAGCATTTGCGCAGTAATGGTGAAGTGGACGGATGCATCATCATTCTCATCCTAATCATGGCGCATTGGGTCCATTTCACCACTATGGCGCAAAGTCTTTCACCGTATCAGAGTGAACGTTACCTGAGTGAAATCTTGTTGGGCCTGATAATCGAATGTTTGGGAAGCGACGATGCCGAAGAGAAGGCAGCTGACAAGAACGACACGAAACATGATCTTAAATGAGATTGATTCTGAGAATATTGATTTTTGAAGACGAATTCTCGTGACAAGGGCTAATGAAAACGTTTCGCAAGAGAAAATATAGAAGAAGCTGAAATCAAGGGGCATCCTCTCCATCGTTTCCCTTCATCCTCTAGGTAGCATAAAGGACGGAGGGTCAAGCTGGACCACAAGATCCAGGGGAAGAGAAGCTGTTGAAGTGTTAAAAGTGACTACGACAGCCTTCTTTTATGCGACTGTCGAGCGATACAGAATGCCCATTCCTGTGTCCCTCTTCTAGTATATACAATGCATTCCTTCTCAGAGAGACAATTGTGAATAGGAGAAAACTACGAGAAATTGGCCATCGACAACACGAATAACAATACGTCAATGGGAAAATTTTCGAATATCAATAACGCTTTTCAATGATATAAACGTCATAAATTGCTACTGACTGATGTGAGAACGAAAATCAAATTATCTCGCAGCGTTCCATGATCTATTGGTCACAGAAGTGAATCATTCGAAATTTGAGAAGATCAACTCTGATAGTATCTGCAGTAAGTTGTATTCCTCTGTCCATAGAAGCGCACCACATTCAAATTTTGCACGTGTTGGCCTCTATAACGATGTACCCAGTGTAGACTACTGTAGCAAATTACTGTATACGGTATAGACTTAGTCGTATACCGTATAGTTTACCGCACCACACCACGACTGTACGTATGTTCTATCAATATGCTGCGAACCGTAAAGCCCCATTCCACGAATCCTCCGTATGCAAATCTGCATGATTCATTCCCATTCTTCCCATTTGCCCACATTCCTCTTCCACTGGTATGTTATCTAGTCTCTGTTTGGTATATAAACATTGCATACTTTATCATAATTCTAAAAAAATCAACAACTTTGAGATCAAAACAAACAACATCTACTTCTCGTCAGTCAGTCTCTTTCTAATATACGCTACGGTCTCTGCGGCTGACTTCATGGCCGACAATTGTCTATCATTGAATACAATCACTTTAAGCCCCTCCTTCTCAAAGTGCCTCAGGGACATGACATCGCTCCCTGTCATCCTCTCTCCATCCTCTCCAATCGCCATTCGATTGCTGCCTACGAACACGATGTGCGTCTTGCCGTCAGCAGTACGCGCCTCCGTCACGATGCCTACAATGGGTGGAGATTAGGGTTTCTATAACGGTAGTAGAGTGCATTTCTCATTCGTCCAATAGTAGCGGTAGTAGGTAGCTCCGCTGCCGAGATTAGATGAACGAGACATGCACTTTACAGCTGATTTTGAAACCCTAGTAGAGAGTAGAGTGCATACAGGGCAGGGATCGTGACAGAAACTTCAATGAAGAGTCACAATAGTGACGATTTCCGTGCTGCAGGAAGGTATCGCAATTTTTATCCACTGTCGTATCCAAGTGTGATATAAAATGAGGAGAAATTGGCATTTTGGAACTTGTGTGCAATTGCAATTACTACAAAAAAGATCCAAAATGGTCAAGTCCAAAACGCCGTGTTCCTATGAAAACAATGGCGCCTACCAGAGTGGTGCAATTGTGGAGCGACGAGCTTCGTGTCTGCGATCACTCGAGACAGGCATTCACGGAACGACGCTATTGTTGGCGAGCGACCGTAGCGGACGCTCTCAGCAAGACTGGTCTGAACATTAAGCAGTAAAGGGGCCATAACACGCGATTTTGAAGTCATGCTCAGCCTCAGATGAAAGAGAGCGCAAAACACCGTAGCCTGGTGCTGTGAGCACCTTTCAAGTGTTGTATTTTTATCTAAATGTTTTTTTTGTTCAGAATTTTGCACTCTTTAGTCTGCCATTGAGCATGACTTCCAAAAAAAGTGTCATGGTCCCTGTGACTCCGAAATTACAATTTAAAGTATTTAATTAAATATACAAAAATACAAACATTGAACATATAAGTGCACTTACAGCGTTTTCTGGAAGGTATGAATCGACGTTAAGGGTT
This sequence comes from Diplogasteroides magnus, assembly GCA_014805445.1. Classification (NCBI taxonomy): domain Eukaryota; kingdom Metazoa; phylum Nematoda; class Chromadorea; order Rhabditida; family Diplogasteroididae; genus Diplogasteroides; species Diplogasteroides magnus. The sequence continues at coordinate 13,131 of JACMIF010002778.1, read as the reverse complement.
GGCCCATTATATCCCTTCAATTCCATTGTCGCACATGCATTGACCTGCATGAGATTGAGAATGTTCGCCATCCGGCTGAATCCCTTCCTAAACAGGCCAAGTATTGAACATATCTGAGAGCCTCTGTTGAAGCCCGGACTCTAGTATTACAGTAATCCTACCGACACTGTAATCCTACAGCACACAAAGGTAGCATACAGAATACTGCAGTGTCCTACAGAATACTGAGTCCGGGATTCTGCGGCGGTTTGCGAATATCAATTACAAAAAAATACCTCACGTTTTCTCAAGAAGTTGCGTAACGAAGAGAGGATTGAGAACTGATTCGGCCAATCTGTGATCCAATAACTTGTAGAAGGAGAGAGCGTGAATAGTATTCAGCCATGACGCGGCATATCCACTTCTCTCACTGTCCATTCTGAAAACGAGACGGGGGTATCAAAACATAGGGATGGAAGGAGGGTGACGTATGCACAAACGATATTTGCACGACTTTCATAATGAAGTTAGCAGACTTGTGCATATGTCATTTGGGCAAATGTCGGATAATAGCTTAGTTGTGCATATGTCAGCCTCCCCATTTGGAACACAACTTTTTCAATGCCTGTTCTCAACGCTCATCTACCGTACAGTACTGCCAGAGACAAGTATTAGTAAATGCGGTTGCCGCGCAATATAAGTAATAATACGCAGACAGCAAATGAGATGTCGTTTTGGTAACAGTATCGATCTTCTATAAACAAAAACTCATCGATACCACTGACAAACCACTGAGTGGAACTCTAATGAAAATTGACGTACTTTGTTGCGAGAACCTTTGCTCCCTCAAACCCTTCCATTCTTCCCATTCGTGCCATGCTGACCACTATTGCAGCTAGATCCTGAACATTTTCGCGTTCCAACTCTGAGCAAAAACAGCATGAGCTGGAACTTCGGATGATGCCCGGACTCTTATTGTAGAGTATTATTGTAGATTGCTATAGTTCGATTACGGTAGGGTATAGTAGCAGGGTTACGGTAGCTACTACAGTAACCCCCGATACAATAGAGTCCGGTATCAGCACAACTAATAATACACACGAGCGTACATTGAATTTAGCATCCTTAGCTCTTCTCTTAATCCACGATCCGAACATTCTCCAGATCTCGTCCTGTGGTGTACGCCAACTGCAATCGTACAACAAAAATAGGTCTTTCTTCGGGCTAAAGGATCCAAAAAGTCAGCAATTTTAAGAGTGACTGCAGAGGGAACACCATATTTATAAAAGGGAGCCTGCAGCGGTTTTCCAAGGCTAAAATCCATTGCATGCTATGGTGGTTGGCAGTTGGAGTACGAAATCAGTTATGTTTCACTGATCGGTATAACTTGACAGTTATTGGTCTCGTGAAACATAACCGTTCTCGTACTGCCACAGCCCCCATTGCATGCCCACAGAGACCATCTAGTCAGTATATATGGTAGGTATGTGCTAGGGTTGGCAGTTTATATGCGCGAGAACAGATATGTTTCACTGAAGACATGTAACTGATATATAGGATCTGTGAAACACTACTGATTTCGCATACTAATTGCTAACTCAAGTATATGCAAACTAACACGCTGAAAATGGCGATGAGTGCTCGTGCATCGTTCCACTTCTCCAATCCCGAAAAGCTCAGAATCGTCTCTTTGGCCTGAGGATGGTCAACGATTATTAGGGAAACAAACAAAAAGTATTAATTAATCTTCAATGTGATACACTTAGGAACGTTCCTAATACTCGGCGTTGTCTCGTATATTTTAAAGTTATATAAAGAAACGTTAAATCGACTCATTTGCTAAAAAAAATAGTAGGGTGGGTGGTCCAGACAATTCTAGCCTCCTCATACTCCTCGCCTCTGGTTATCTATGGTGTTGAGAGACGACCGCTCGGAGAAGATTCGGGACAGGGTTGACAGAATGACTAAAATAGTGCATTCCGTCTCTCTCGGTGTTCTCCATCGTGCGGTCGTGTCTGGCACATAACGACGACCGCACGATGGAGAACACAGAGAGACGGAATGCACTATTTTAGTCATTCTGCCAATCCTGATTCTGGAGGTTAGAAATGTCTGGGCCGTCCACGCTAGCCAAAACGTACAAGTTTATTCATTATCCGCGAATCGTGCACTCTCAGCTCGTGACAGCACGAAGCCAGGATGGCGCACTGCTTAATTGACAGTGAATGCTTGTCCCTAAAGAAAATCAATGTTACAGGTATTTAAAAGTAAAACGACTACTACTTTATGGGCTATGTTTCATTGCCACTATACATTTGAATATATACTTTCTGTGAAACATAACCGATAGTCAGTAGTCACTCTGCCAACAACCACAGTAACAACTACTGAAGGTATTCATGCAAGTTCCCCCGAGAGGCGAGACAGTTCCTCTACAACTACGAGATAACAATAAGAGTATAGACGCAGACGAAACTACTAGTGTTGGGGAAACATCCTCTCGGGCACTAGCCTGTAACCAATCTCGCAACAAAACTGACAGGGAAAGCTCCCGCACGAGCAGATTGACAACGGGAGAAGTTTTGGTCTTAGAACACTGCGAAAACGATTGGAAGAGCGATACGAGCGAGTTGAAGGGAATGTCCTGAAATAATATTTTAAAAATTAACCATAAATCCTTCTTTCTTTCTGTCATTTCCCTCGCTACAACTTGAAAATCGCGCGGGAATTATCGCAGGTACCGGTACTTGCTGCAATACCGTATGTCCGGCAGTACCTGCGGTCTTTCCGGCAGTTGCGGTATTTCCCGCGTGATTTTAGCAATTTGTAGAGTTGCTTATATTTGGCGGCGCTTCCTCTTTATGTAATCCTCCAACGCCTCTTTACTAGGATGTCGCATGCGAGTCGTTTAGTGCATACTTCGTGTCTCTACTCTCTGAGGAGCGGTTGCCTCAGAATTTTGGAGACAACCGCTCCGCAGAGAGTAGAGACACGACGAGTGCACTAAACGATTCGCATGCGACACCCTACTCTTTACTTTAATGATTAAAAAAATGGAAAATTGGTAACATGAATGAGTCGTTTGACGGCCTCACTGCACTCCTCTGCCCACTCATCCGATCGAGACAGAACGAACGACACCTCCGATATCATGTCCGTCTCCCTGAAATGGAGCATCGAGTACTTTGCATCGTATTGATTGATTTTTACTATTAGAGTATTGCTTTGAATGGCTATGCATGCTGACTTCTGCTGAATTCCGGACTCTAGTACATTGTAGCATACCATCCTGCCACAGTAGCTCTAATGAAAGACTAGCGTAATCCTACAGAAACCAAGAGTATGCTACAGTTCATTGTGTCGTACATAATCTTTCTGCAGATGAGTCTGATCGTGGCCTGATCCTGCTACTGCACCCCTACCGTAATCTTACAGTATACTACAGTTGCCTACAATGTACTGGAGTCCGGGTGTCCGTCGGAGTTCCTAGCGTCTGCCATAATCTTTCAGCCAATGAGCGTCTGATCATCATGCTACAGTAACCCTTCTAGTGAGCCACTACCGTAATCCTACAGTAACCAAGAGTTCCTTGTGTCGTACATGATCTTTGTGCCGATGAGTCGTCTGATCTTGGCCGCCCAATCCTTCTGCTTGTCCTCGTTCTCGCTCGCCTTGTACATGGTATACAGCGATTCAACCGATGCCACCGGTTGCAGTGACGTCACGGGAACGTCCACGAGGGCTGATTGCAGTGTGGTGAAGGTCTGCAATTGGGGTTGTCGGTGTGATTACGGTATGGATTATGTTTCACGGAAGCTATATAACTTTAGTACATAAGGTCTGTGAAACATAACTGTATTCGTCGTCAAATTCCCTCGGAGCGGTTGTCCATCACGTGAGCGAGCCAACCGCTCCAATTAGACGACAGAAATGTGCACTTCTACTTCGATTCCGTTCCCTAGCTGTAACTTCAAGAAAATACTTGCCTGTGATGACTGCAGTCCCAATTCAACCAGCACTCTTAGCGCAGAATAGTGTAGGCCGATATTGACTGCTCTTGGAGCAACAGCATCAGTCCTGAAAGAAGTACCATTTTCTTGGTAAACATCACCACCCTGCAGACCCCCTGTGACCACCTTGGAAAAAATCGATTTGGCACCACCATAGCCCATGCATGGGGGCCTGATTTTTCATATTCAAAGTTTCTTCTTCGGTTACAATATAGGTACAAAAATGTGATCAAAATTTCCATTATTTTGTGGAAAAAGAATGTCACACCTCAACAGCTCGATTTGCTCTCGGGAAGGCTCTCTCGGGAGCGATCTTATGTATGATGCGAGAATGTTCGTGTCGGCGTTGCCGTTCTGCAGCCTCTCCATCGGAGTGGCCGGCACTATGTCCTCCACTTTGCGTTCGGGTCTGAAAATCATTCAATTCAACTTATATTTTCGAAAATAATAATAAGAACTTTTCTACAATCATACCTGGGCTAACCCCTCGAGGTCGAAGACTGGGCACACTGACTTTTTGAAAATTGGGACTCGAAAAGTGTAGACTACAATGCCACTCCCTTGTACTGACTAGGGCAGTTTCAAAATCGGTAGTAAGGTGCATTTGTCATTCGTCTGATTCCATCGAAGCTGTCTCTCTGCGAGCGATAGATGAGCAATAAGAAGTTCACTTTACAATCGATTTTGATTGGAATACCTGGCCGCCTTTGGCTTGCCAGGTTTCTTTGCAAGCGGCCGCTCATAGTGAAAACTGAATATTAACACAAGCACACCATTCTCGTTCCAACATCGTTAGACCATACATTAACTAGGCGGTCCATGTGGACACGCAGGCTCCCTTAATATTTTGAAAACCGAGGCCACTTTGGGCAGAATAACTAGCATGCACCCTTGAAAATAATACTTTTGTATTGAAAAACCTGTAGGCACTCTTAAAATTTAGGTTTTGCCTCATGCAGTCACCCTTAAATATCGGACTTCTTGGGCCCGTGGTCAACCCTAGTTATTGTATGCGTTAGACTAACAATAAGCTCGTGGACCGGAGCTTAAGTAGCCATACCACGAGCTTGGTCTGCATGTGACATCGTAAGACGGCCGTTTCGGAACCGATGGTCCAGGAACTTTTGTGCTATTGTGATAAGTATAAAAACGGTCAGTTCCAAATCGTCACGTTTCTGTCTCTGAGCATCGGTTTGAAGGGGGGGGGGAATAAGCGGAACCTCCGCTTTGGATCCTTGGGAGAGGACAATGAAGAGACCACATCAGTAAGAGCATCTGCGGATGGACGAGCAGAAAAGTGTGCACGACCAATCTCCAGAGGAATCTTCGCCCTCCGAAACAATGACATCGCCCTAGATAGATACGATTTTACAGGTTCAAACACAAATTTAGAGCGAAATGCACGAATGTGGAAAAATATCAATTATTACTAAATGGGAGATTGCAGAAGAACGGAAGGGAAGAGAAATTATCTCCTTCTCGGCCACGAGGGGCGAACACAGCTTGCGTTCTGAGTGTTGCCGGGATAGCCTATTTCTCGGCAGCCTCACCAACACTGATTGGTGGGGCTGCCACTCAGTGGCCGGGCCGGGAAATAGGCTATCCCTCAAGAAACCTGAAGCCTCTAAGCATCTCCGCAACAAATTTCAGGACCCTAGCATTTTCAGATTTCTGTGCAGCCTCTCCTTGAGCGATACAACAAATTTCGCCTTCTTGCTTCAGCAAAACATTCCTTGTAACTGACAGGGTAGGAACATTCATAGCGGACTCAAACCGGTGAAAGTAAGGGAATTAATAACCATTTCAAACAATTACTTTATTCATAAAACAACAAACAGGAGAAACAAGGTCAACAGCACAACAGCGGAAGAGATACGGCTATTTCCTAACTGTGGGTTCGGACAGGGGTAAAGACAGTTCGAAACATTGAGGCGATATGGTTCTTTTCATATCTTAGTTCGCAACTAACAGAGAGAAACTACTAAAGAAGTGGTTTTTAAAACGGTAGTAAGGCGCATTTCTTATTCGTCTGATCTACTCGAAGTGGTTGTCTATCGAACATAGAGGTACCCGCTACGACTGGATAAGACGAATGAGGAATGAACCTTACTATCGTCTTGGAAAGGGAACCTGACATTTTGGAACGGCCGTTTTGGATAATTGCACACCAGTTTCAAAATGGTCGTTCCAAAATGTCAAGTTACCTTTCCAAAACGGTAGTAGCGTGCATTTCTCCTTCGTTTTATCCACTCGAAGCTGATGTCTATCGAACCTAGAGACAACAGCTACAAATGAATAAGATGAATGAGAAAAACACTTTATTACCGTTATTGTAAACCCTAGTTTAGAGGAGTGGACGGGTGTCGCTCAGATGGTGCTGAAGGGCCGCATGGAGACAAGAGTGCATGGAGGAACAGGCCGTCTTCGTGGCAGAGAGAAGGGCCTCCAGATGGTCGACGTGGATACGATTCTCCATTTCGATGAGCACAATCTCGTCTCGTCCAGAGATTGTCGCCAGCTGCAGTAATCAACTTATTATATTGATTTATTAGAAATTAGATAAGACTCATCAACTATTGAGCTCATTTTTGCTATTTGCAATTGATTTAACGTTCTTTTTCGATAGATAGAAATGGCCCCGTGTGCCCTAATCGTAATATCTATAAATGGCAGTGATGATCAAATTTTGTCCCTTCGACGTGAAAGGCATCAGGATATTTTGAAATAGGTAATCAAGAACTTCATCGAAAATCCCAATCCAGTTGCGCAAATCAAATTCCACAAAATATTGATCGAAATCAGACCACTCACCGTGACCCTTGTAGCAGTATCGACTTCTTCGCGAGATGAAATGTCCACCACCGGCACACCGTCGACCGATGACGTAGTGATGGCAGTCACGATTCCCTTCATCGCTATTCCTGCGTCAGCGAGTGCGAGAGACACGGCGTTGACGCATGACGCGAGACGGGAGCCGTCCTCCTGCAAATACGTAACCATAGACTATGGTCAATAGTTACAAGAGGCCATACGGAATGGGTCAAAGCCGGGTTGGGTAAACAAACGCATTATCAGATGAAACCAGAAGCCGGATTGGGCATGCGTTTTGTGACCCACGAACTATGAACACAACTATACATCAGTTACAACGGGATCAATTTCTCCCACAATGGTTGTTGTGGGATCATTGCACGATCCTGCCCTTGTAACGGTGTAAAAGCATAGCCCCCGCAAAAAGTATAGCGAATACCATAACATTGCATTCAATGTTGTTCAACTTGCAAAGCAATTGACAGGTTTGCATTGGCAAGTGTCAATGACAATTGTGCAATTGACATTCAGACTGTTTCTTCTGACTCTTGAGCTCTGCTAACCTGTATGACTTCACAGAAGACGTCAATCTGTGCACGCGGGAAGAGGGAAGTCATGACGACAGACTCGAACGTCTTCTCAACCATTCTCGCCAACGCTGTAGACTTCCTGAATGATTGCACTTTATAACCATCCTATTTCAATGTTTGAATTCCATTATCTTAGCCAGATACTGTATATGCGGACGCCTTACCGCAGCGGGAATAACGCAAGCGAGAAGAACAAAAATGCAAAATATCATCCAACCACAAGTACAAATATCTGAGAATAATTGATGTCAATCAATTGTTATGGAAGGAGATAGAACGGTACTTCCATCTGAAGCCCGGACTCTGGCATATTATGCTTCTACAGTAACCCTTACTACTGCACCCCTATCGTAAGCCATGTTACAGTAACCAAGAGTATACTACATGGTTGCCGTAGAATTGCAGATTCGTGTCTAACCTATCTCCTCTTGGTCGATTCTTCCTCTCCAGCGTCGCAAATGCAGTAGTACTCAGTTGAACGTTGATTGTGCATCGATCCTCCAATTGACGACCACGCGAGGATGCCTCATGCGGACCGTACACTGCACACAGCACCTAAAACAGGATTCAATAATTTCACAAGATTCATTTCTTTGTTCCAAAATGTTTTGCATGTTAGAAACGTCCCATCCGTATATAACTGTATATTCTCCACAATGTATGCAATAGGGTTTCTAAATCGGTAGTATTCATTTAATGGGCTCAGAGCTTGCGCCTACGAGCGAAAGATAACCACTCCGAGAGTATCAAATGTTAGCAAAAGACATTTTTTTACCGATTTTAATCCTCCCGTATGTAAGAAGCCGATCATTTCCCATCCCTAGACTGTATAAGCTATACAAATCTCCCTAATTGTATGGAAGAAGTATACTCCAAATACCTTTGTATTGCCTTGTTCCACATAGGCAGATCCATCCGCCTGTGAGTACACTCCCAGTCTGCAGCTCACATTTCGAATCTGCTCCGCCCTCCTTCCGTCCCCTCGAAAGCCGTGCTCGTCGATCAGGTTCATTGCTCCTGAAACCAATAACTGTTAGCGCACTTCTTTCCAAGCTCGGAAGCTCCGCCCCCTTGATGGAAAGCATGCGCTCTTCTGTTATTCACCTAAACCGCGCAAGCAATATTCAAAATACACTGAATAAGTTCACCAAAATGTGGCTCCCGAACCACTCAGCAGTTCACGAATATCTGGGCTAACCCTGCACCCTCCCATAGTGCGACGAAGAATTACGGCAAGGCATGACTCCGTGCCTTCTGACATCTGATATAATTCCCAAAATGTAACCAATCGGATTGTACGTGTTTTCCATCCATATGCGCAGCGAAAGATTCGCATGACCCGGACAAATTTTCCCAAACATGGCTCATTCCACCTCCGACGTGAGCCAAATTTGAACTCATTTGGATATCTTTGAAAAAATCCTTTCTGGTCCCTTTTAAAGTGTAGCATTTGGTGCATTCGTCGTTCGTCTCATCTGCGCGGAGCTGTTGTCTATTACATGACAGAGGCAATCGCTCCGCGGAGATCTGCAGTAATGAGTACTAATGACTTGCTTTACCACCTCTGAACACATTCAACATCAGCCAACAAAAAGCTACCTTGTTGGTGTCTTCAGGAACCGAGGTGGTGGCCGCTGCGGGTGGTGCGTTCTGCTGCTTGAATAGGATTGTGGGTGCGATCTCGGCGAATACGACCATCAACCGACGGTTCACTCGCATATACTTGTCAATGCCTGCAAAGTCACTTTCGATTAATTTGGACACGATTTTCTGTACTTTAGACGGTAATGGCGGATTCAATAATTTACGGAGATTCTACTAGGATTTCTCACACACTTCTCTCCACGTTCTAAATATATAACTATACCACAGAGATTAGTCGAATGAGAAATGCCACTTTTTTACTAATTTAAATATAAGCTATTTAGAATCAGAAAATTCAATTCACAATGAAAAGAAACGAACACTTTGACAAACACCTGTCCTCAGAGGACAGGGACACACGTCCGTTGAAGTCTTCTACGCACGAAGTGAAGCACCTTTCAGTCAACGAATTGTAAACGGTCAGGAATTCACGAAGCTGAAAGCACATCGGGTAATTCCCTATAGAAAAGGTGCGTGTACTAGCCGTTACAATCTCGCGTAGTGCCCGTCAATGCAGCTCAAGAAAACTACGAAATTATAGGCGAGAACAAATTTACTGATGGCTATAACGCTCAAATTATCCATACTCTCATGAACATGGTGCCAATAATACTAATTTTCAAAAACGAAATCAAAATTTGCAAGGTAATTTAATGGAGCAGTAAACAAGCTTACGGCGCCAAAATACATTCGACAACCAAATGCTACTCCGCTATGCATCATTGACTACTGTTTCGAAGCTCTCAATTTCGAGCAGTACGTAATCACACTAACTGCTTAACATTTCAATGACAAAATAAAATAAGCCACCTGATTGATATCTTGTATCCCTCCGCTCATAGACTAGAAATATCCTTGTGAGATCTGCAACTGAAATAGTTAACATGACGACTTTCTTCGAGCAAATACAGTAAAGCAATCACTCTCGGCTGCATCGGCGCAGATACACTAATTCTGGGCGCAATTTCGTCACAAATCGTAGCAAAATTGCGACGCGGCGCTTGTTTACAGCTCTAATCACTAGAATTCAACGCATAACCTTCAAAAAAGCGTTTGGAACGTGCAATAACGCGCAGGAAAATCACCGCATCCAAACACTACACAAAATGCGCAATTTGAGTGCGATTTCAGCCAATTTTCGAGTCAAATTGCTATAGCATCATAGCCAACAGCTTTCGCAAACCGGCGGAATATCAGTAACATCAACAGAAACACTGTAAAAACGAAAATGATTGAAATGATTGAAAACTAGATCCCGACCGTCCAAGCACGGCATGTCAGCGCCACAAGCTCCGCCCACTTTGACGGCACACCGTAAATTTGATGACCGCGAAAAAGTTTGATTTAGTATCTCTCTCCTACAGTAATGAATTGCAAACTTGTTGTTTATTTCGGTATGTTCATGGTTGCTACAATTTTTTTTAAATTTCACTATTTTTTATTCGCGACGTCTGTCTTAATGTGTTTGATTTACTTAATTTGTGATTGACTTAATTAGTGATTGATTGATTGCATTACAGATGTGACATGTCCGTGGCTACCTAGTGACACAGGAAGACTTAGATCAAACTTTGAACCAATTCAAGGAAATGTTTGCACAAGGCGGTCGGCCTACAAGGTCGGAATTGACTGTTCGTATAATGATGATCCAACAGGTAACATTCATCTTTTCCACTTTATATGCGAGCTTTTGGTTTAGATCAGATGTTCGTCTTCTTCCCGGATGATACAAAAATTGGAATTGAAACCATCAAAGCTATTTGCCAGCAGGTGTTGCACTTATTTATGTTCAATCGCTAAAAACCTCTTCAGATGCAAGAACAAAACATTACTCGAACCATAATTGTTGTACAGGCTGGAATAACTCTTTCCGCTAAACAGGTGAGACTCTTCTACTGATGCCCCGACGTTAATGCATTGTAGGTTACTGTAGGTAATTGTAGGCTACTGTAATAAACTGCTAGATTACGGTAAGGGTAAAGGAGTAGCGTTATTACAGCAGGATAATATAATGCTGTAAGTACCCTACAATATACTAGATTCCGGGCTTCATAAGTAGTATCACAGGGTACACTGTTATTATTTCACATGCTATTTATATTTTCCTTGCAGACCATTGCTGACATGGCTCCGAAGTAACAGTTTCTGGAGGCGGAATTGATGGTGAACATCACGGAATACGAACTGGTGAGTATGTTGCGACGATCATTGATGAATAAGCTGAACTTACCCAATATTGGTATTGCCATAGTATGTTTTGATTGTATCATTTGATAGTGGACTCGAAATTATTTAAGCATATGAACTAGGAGTCAATTTACAATGAATAATCTTGTTGGAAAAAGTCTTAAACGAGGAAAGCTATGAATTTCATGTTAAGAAAAATTATTCCCGTGTTATCTTCCAGCAAGGTTACCAACACATAACATAAGTGACTAACAGAATGACATGAATAATCAAAAAATGCTAACGAATAATACTAGAACGTGTACGCGTATTTTAAATCCAGTATCCATTATCGAAAGCTGTGTTAGCGAAACAGTGGCTTCGCGCGTTTGCTTTCATTCTCCTGCCTTCGCCAGGTTGGTATGCATTGCGACGACTATATTCGTTGACCGAGAGATGCAAAGCCTTCACCGTCTCATCGGACACTCGTCCCATCCAACCAAATCTTAATTAGCATAGTTCAGAAATACTTTCTTGATATAATTGATCGATCATCAAATTAATAATGCTAACCGTTCAAGGAATTCGATGGCATGTTCCAACGAATGCAGTCGTGCATTGCACGTCTCACTAGGATTTACTCTCGGCCAAACCCTGAACCACTTTTTGCACTTGCAATATTTGTTTACTATACCGTGCCAGCTCATTCGCATATTGCTGAAGCATAGATATATCATTCCTTGTCGCCTTGTTCCATAAAGGATAAATTTTTCCAATTAATTCGTATAGGCGAATCCCTGCGATTCTCTTCACTTCATCCTCGACCAGTTCCCACAGCTGCGATTACACCTTGAAAATATCATCTCCCTTTAAAGATAAATATTACTGTAACAATTTCTATTAACCTGCTTTGCATTGTTTATATCTGTAAGCCTGAATACATCCCTTCCCACATAAGACTTGTAATAGGTCCTCGAACGAACTCCAATGCCTAAATATTAAAAAATATAGTAAATAATTTTATATAAATATAAATATTTCAAAAATTAGACGTATAAGAGTGGTTGATTGTTTGGAAATTTTACTTTTTTCCAGATTCTGGAGCCTCTTCTCCGATTCTGCATAGTCTGCATCGACGATAATCTTCCTCTCCTCGTCAATCTCCTTTCTCTTCTCTTCCAACTTCTCATCATATTCGCCCATCTACACAAGTATGTTCTTTTTTCCCTTTTTCTGAAGAAAACCTTAGTGGTATGGTAGTTAAGAGTCCTCCGGTCAAATTCGATAGCATCATCTAATGTCCACCCTTGACAGGCACTACATAGCCACTGTAATTGTACGAGTGAATAGAGATGCGCGAATGTTGTCAACTGAGTCAAATGCACATACAGTATGCTGAGGAAGGATTAGCTGCTCCTCATCGTAAAATTGTTCGCAATATCTGTGTGTGTTATGCCCGCATTGATCGCACCTATAAACTTCTAATTAAAACTATTATAGATATTTTATATGCGATCGCAACCTTTGAAAATGATATACGTACGAAATAGATACATACGTAAGGAGTTCCCAATTAGAAGGTGCATCTGGAATGCGAGTCCTCCTATTGTCCCACAATAGGCAGTGGTCATGATCGCAAACATCGGCATGAAAATTTGTCGTAACCGATTGATGCTGGCCTCTTCTCATGCTTATGTGGATATCCAAAATGATCTGGTTGGTGTCCGTCATCATGTGATGATAAGCCGCAAAGCTAGCCTGTAAAAATAGATTGTACTACAGGGTGCGCCATAATTACCCGGCCGAATTATGTTTTGTTCTGCAATTTTTCTCAGTGCTTGAATAACAATGATCACTGCATATTATATTCCAGAGTGCACCACAAATATACTGCACTGGCCGGTTTAGCATGTTCGTTATCTCTAGCTTTG
>JACMIF010002777.1:893-15233 GCA_014805445.1 Diplogasteroides magnus | reverse complement strand
GGGGGGAAATGAGACGTGATTTTCGCTCTTGGCGTAATTGTTGACCAAACCAGCTGAAAGTGGGAATAATTTTCAGGAATACAATGCTTCATTCAAGAAAAATTAGGCAAGAAAAAGAAAAAGCAATTTTAGCAATGAATCGTTGATGCAGCAAAAATGTTGCTCTAAAGCAGAGTGCGCGCCCCAGCGAACTACCGTAATTGGAACAGAAGAATCAAGGCCGAATTTTGAATGAATTAGCTGCTTTTCATCTCTAAATGCGATTATTCTTTTGTGTAAGATTCTTTTTAGCACCAGTATTTGTGAAAATAGTCGAAATCATGTTGCAATTTGAAATTCTTGGACTACAAAATAAAAACAAAAAATCGGCCTAAACTTTACACGTTGCTGGCTCTAGCAGTTTTTTTCACAGTTCATCATTTTTCCTGCGTTTTCTCGATTTCCCCCGCTGTTTTATTTCGCTGATTCATTTTTCCTTGCATTTTTTCTCCGAAAACGTAGATTTCAGTCATATTTGACACTAAAACATTGATTTTGCAGCAAGACGGGCGCGCTGATCGGTCACTACGCTCGGTTGGAGGAGGTTTGCCACTTGCTTGTTGATTTTTAAGCCTTTTCCTATGCTTTTAAAATCTATTTTGGGAATGAAGTTGGTTAAACTAGTTTATTTAGGTCCAGGAGAGGATGGCTGCCGGTGACGACGGCGGGGACATGCGCGGGAAGGTCGTGCTCATCACGGGATCCTCCTCAGGACTGGGTTTGTTTCTTAATGGTTTGTATACTACGTAAATGTCTCTGATTTGCGGTCTTATTCGTAAATAGCTCGTTGATACCCGTCCATATCAATCACTAAAGTTACTGCGCAAACAACATATACGCATTTGTACTTTCGTGCTCAGAACTTTCATGGTGAGATCCTGTTTCATGTCGGTTTTAAATAGAGATCCCACAGCTAATTGCAATAGTCCGTCATTCAATACTTTAGAAAAGAAAAAGTGAATTTTATGCTAGAATTGGCGAAATATCTATTGATATCACTTCAGGTTTGCACGCGGCCAAGGCCTTCTACAAGCGGGGCGCCACTCTCATCATGACGTGCAAGGACAGCGTACGGTTAGTTTAAGAATGGTAAACGGAATCCGACCGGAAATGCACATTTTTGTCGTCTAATTCGTTCGGAGGGGTTGTCCATCACGTGAGAGAGACAACAGCTCCGATTGAATTAAACGACATTAATGTGCACTTCTGCATGGATTCCGTTCCCTATTTAGGAAGTCATGAATAAATAGGTTTAATGTTTGTTTAGTTGGAAACCCCCTTCGAAACGGTGACACCTAAAATTTGGTACCTTATCGAGGTTGTGAAACGTATTTCTTCCCGTAGCTGAATCCATTTCTCATAAGTTGACGCCACACTCGAGTAACCGGCGTTTTCGTACCACATACATGATTTGAAACGCAAGTCGTTCCCACGTTGTCGATGTGTCCCTTGCTTATTGGTCAAATTTTAATTTAGTTTAAAAACACACTTAATCATGAAGTCAAGTACACATTACTATGCACATCTTTTTTTATTTATCTTGCACAAAAAACTTTCTTCTTCTTCATAATTAAACTTGTTGCAGCGGCCGCAATGCAGTGGACGAAGTGCAATCGTCTATTCCAGGAAGTACGTTAAATCGTCTTCTTTGCGTGGCCTCTAACGGAGACCTGCAAGGGCAGTATGGCTGTGCAATGGAGTGCGAAAGTACATTCGTTATCTCTGCTGCTCCCCAGAGCTGTTGTCCCTCGTACGCTGGAAACAACCGTTCTGCGGTGTAGTAGATATAACGAATGCACTTTCGCACTCCATTGCACAACCATAATAGGCAGGGTTCGTGTATAACATGTCCTTGTGGGGTGCACACAACGAAAAAGGGCTGTATTCTAGCGCAAAAACTGCTGGGCCTATCAATTTAAGCAAAAAATGGATAAGTGAAGATGCACATAGCATCCATTCGATTTCATGTTTCACTCCAATGTTTAATGAGATCGGAAGGCCTTATTTCATTAGCTGGCTGACCTTCGAGTCCTCAAAAAATAACAACAAGCTTTCAGAAAGTAATCAGTTCATTCTCTGTATTCTCATAATTAGGGGAAGATCCTTAATGTATCTTCGGTCTTTGGGATTTGCCCGGTAATCGATGAAGAACAGAAACTGTTTACGCTGTTTACTATTCACTTTACTCTCTTCAGGCAAGAAGGACTCTTGTGGAGACGGTGACAGTGATGGCTACGTGGGTTGTGGCAGGATTCATCTTATTGAGGTACTGTATTCCGATGGTTCTAATGGTTGTTTTTTTACTAACAATAAGGAATAGTTTTGTCAATGGGCAGTACGTTTTGTGTTTCTGTGAGAGAATATATACTAGGTCAATAGCTCATCAACGTTTACTTCCCATTATCGCGAATAATAATTGCAGCTGGACCTGACTGACTGCCGATCGGTGCTCATGTTCGCTCAGGAGGTATTTATACTATTTAATAATAATTATAATTCGGTTCTCAATGTTATCGCCATCAGGGAACGACGGCCATTTTACACACATGTGGCCTTTTAAACCATAATGCTCGGAGTGCCACTATTCGTAAAATGAAGTCTAGATGTTAAAAGAACTTAGGACATGTTTTAGCCTGTTTGTGATTCCCTTGCGATTAGCCTGATAATCAGGGTGTGATTCCTCAGGTGAAGCATACTGTAGACCGACTGGACGTCGTCATCTGCAATGCGGGAGTGATGGGACTACCATTCGAGGTTATTTGATCAAATTTGAAAATAAAATGTATACAGGTCTTTCACATCATCTAAGTGGTTTGCTACTGTTCTGTTTCTATTATATTGCATAGGTGCGATCTGAATGTGAAGGGTTGAACGGTGTCTGTGGTCATTTAAAGTGAGATCTCAAAGAGGAGAAGATTGGCATAATTAATCAAATCGACCTCTATATTACTGAGCTGTTGGCTGGAATCACTGCGTTTCACTAGAAATTTTTATTTATTGAACACCTGGTAAGAATGGTTTGGAATGTGAACTCAAATTTTCATACAATATAATATTTTCTTTTTTTCAGTTGTCTTCTGACGGAGTGGAGCGACATTTCCACGCCAACCACTTGGGACACTTCACTATGGTGAGAATATTAATCTTCACCTTCCCTAGTTCTTGGGTAAAGTGCCGCCATCAAATACACGTGGGCTATCTTGGTGAAATTATGTGTCACGTCACAAGTATAAAATCAGTGATATACTGATTATCCTGGGGGTATTTATCAGAAAAATACAAATACAAATCCAGTAAGTGAAATGTTGCTGTGCTTTTTTCGATTTGGCACGTTGCCAAGTGTTGTGCAAACGTTTTAGGCCTTGCGCAAACGATTCCTTTGGTTTTCTTCTGCCGCCCTGAAACCTATGGAATCGTTTGCACACAGTTAACAACATTTGCACAAAACTTGGGAAAGTGCCAACTCCAAAAGAGCAAAACGACATCTCACTTGCTATAGTAATTTTTTTGTTATTTTCTTATATCCTTGAAAAATGTTCCGTCAGAAATCACTTTTCTTTGCAGAGAATGAGAATAGGTGTATCAATCATAGCTTCAGGATGAATCCAACATGAAAATCAAATGTCGTTAGTTGAAAATGAGTTAACTCCAGGTCAACCACCTCCTTCCTCTTCTCTCACAGTCACAGGATGCCCGTGTAATCGTCATCTCATCCGGATATGCGGCACGTTTGGTACGGATTACTGTACTTTGTCTGTCGTATTTTTAAGTGTTCCTGCCGGTTTCATGCCACTAAGAGATTTTTTATTTCTTGTTTGTCTAAAAAAATCATTATGCGACAATCATATTCACATTAAATTCTTACAATTGTTTAACATTCATTCACAAAAATAACCACTGTTTTTGACCGAAAAGAGATGCGAAAGTAAATTATAATATTTAATAGGTTCAACATTTCAGTCCACTAATCCTCCCACTCTGAAACAACTGACGGGTGAGATCATGTGGGACTACGACACCAAACAGGCATACGCATTCAGCAAACTAGCCAATTGTCTGTACACGAAGGCACTTGCGAAGTGAGTACGGTAGTAGGGTGGAATACGGTAGTTAAGGTGAATGGGGTTACTTGGAAGGTGTAATACTGTTCAAAACAATATTTTCAACGGTCGTTTGTGCAAAAGATACTTGAGAATTGGTTACTTTTTAATGTTGGTATTCGCGAGGATCTATCAAGCTGTCACCGGCGATGTTGCATTAGTGTCCTTTTCACTTTCTAGTGCGACATACTTACACCTGGACAGTAGAAACGAATTTTTAATTTGGTTACGATAATGAAGTGAATACGATTGTATTATCATTACGGTATATTCCCTTCATCGCAGGCGTCTCGAGGAGAAGTTCCCTGCCGTATCCGTCTACTGCATCAGACCCGGATTCGTCAGGGGTTAGTTAACGTTATTTTCTGACCTGGCTGAAATACGTTTCACCTGGGATTCGCCAGGGGTTAGTTTGAAAATATATTTTGAGCCGGTTGAAATATGTTTCACATTGTTTATTTGTTATGCAATGTTTTTGATGATTTGTTCTTTATCTGTCTTTACAAAACCAGTGATAGCTCATTGAGCACAGAAGTTTTACCCTCGGAATATAAAGAGGATATTGGTTGCTTTACAATATTTTTTGAATACGGTGTTGAGTTCCGCACTGAGCAAGGTCGTGAGGCATTTTGATCAATTACGGTAGCTTTCTGTCCGGAATATACAACGAAGTAATAGATTAGGTTCCCGTAATGATTCCCTTGATTACGGTATTGATTGAGGCACTGAACTTGGCCGTGAGACTCATTGGCTACTGCGTAGACTGGCAGCGCCAATCATTTGGTTCGTCAGCAGGAGTATGGATCAGGTGGGAGATTTGTTGTTTTCAAGTACTGGCGAATTTGGATATCGCGCTTTCGATAACAGACTACTCATGGGTGGGGCTAATAACGATCTTCCACAGTTCAAATAATCCATGCGGGGTGGTTAGGTGACGCTTTTGGTATTCGTTTCAAAGATCCCTCGACCGAATATTCAACTCTTATAAACTGTAAGCGTTGTTTGATAGGGCTGGTGTTCATGTGTTCTTCTGCCATGGAACGGTATAATGGTTATCGATCGATAGCAATGATTATGGTAGCCACACTTATCTATTGATTTGCAGGGCATCAGAGGCTACGTGCACACGGCGACTGCGCCTCGTAGTGAGCTGAAAAGCGGCAATCTCTACTTTGACAACGAAGAGGAGATGTACGTCCCGATGGTGGGTTACAGTAATCTGTTTTCCGTTCGGGAACCAGTAAACATTGTAGCGAACATCAGATTGATTTTATGGACCGATGGGTTACGGTAGATTTCGAGATCCAATTCGGTTCATTCAGGTGACAGAGAAGATGTCGGAGTCCTTGTGGCAGATGAGTATGGAAATGGAGGAATTGGTGGTGAAGAGAAGGTACGGGGAAACTTCTAATCTCTTTTTTTATATTTCGATGTGATTTCGAGCTGAAATATGAATATCGTGCTATTTTTATTCCTTGACATATAGGAGATATTGCCAAATTCTGTGATTATGTTTCTCTATAGTAATTTTGGATTGAAAATCTACGGAGTGACTCGTACACATCTATTCTTTCACTGTACCACACGGTTATTAGATTTATGTTGCATACTTTCACCATTAATATTTTACCTTTCAGAAGATGTCTCTCCGAGGAGGAGCGTCAGAAGTTGGCGAAGGCTCGTGAGCTGTTCAAGGTTACTGTACCCGAAGCTTCTGGGCAGATCGAATAGGCCGTATTTGTGTACTCGCAAAGTGTAACTCTCTTGCAATTCCCATTCCGCAAACTTTCTCATAGGTTTCTAAGAATATTAAGATCTATAAGAACAAATCCGGTATCATTTGTAGTATGTGTACCCGTTTTAGCTCAAAAACAAAATTTCCTTGTGAGATCTGATGCGTTTTCTACTTTCTCTATGAGCAAGATTGTAAGATTCGCTGTATATTTAGCTCTATGAGTACTTCTTATACTCCTTACCGTATCCAAGCGTCGGTTCTTACTTGTGTCGGGATACGGTATTCGATCGATACTGAAAAGCGTCTTTTTCCGTTCCGTTCAATCGATATTTAGATTCGCTGCCAAACCGTTGTTTAGCAATCCGATTGTGCATAATCTCCTCTGTATCACTTTCTCTATTTCCGATTCGAGTGCCAAATATTATATCGATGTTCATCAAAGTATTTATTCTTGTATTTCGGCTCATTTAAGGAACAATTTATATTTTATCAAATATTTTTTTGCCTTTGTTACGTTGGTATGGTTGTATGTGCCCTTGCCGATAAAATATTTAATTTTCAAATTTGCATTGTATTTTTGACTCTTGCCGTTATTGTCGGTTGTGATACTTGATAACATGTTTTCATCGACTGTCTGTATGCTACACATTACTTTCTCGAGAGCATCCTTGACTTTCAATAACATTTGAAACATATCCTCACTCGGTTCTGCCTTGTTCATCTAGGGACCCACACTCCAATGATTCAATGTGCTGTGAAACTTACCCGAACCGGGTTTCGTGTTTCTTCTTTCTCGAATTGAACCAGATTATTACAGTATCCCTCAATGGAATCTGCAGTGAAGGAAGTGGCACTGGTGGGAGATCAGCTCTTCAATCACTCTGCACAGTTGAGGCCTGTCATTGACAAGTACGGTATTCGATTCAAGGGTTACGGTAGATGTGAGGGATTACGGTAAACAACTGGAAGGAGCTATGATGAGAAAAATTTACGTCGGTTATTTAGTGAAAGGTTGCTACAAAGGTTGTATATTCGAGTATACTACAATCAGTGTTCATGGTAGTTGGAGTTATTTATGAGCAGACCTATGCCATACTTCAACTAGATCTTTTTCTCGAAAATATTACCGAATCAAGAATTGCATTGGGAATTTTGAAATAGTTGGAATTCATTATGCTCACTATCACCTTGAGATCTCTAAAGTATAGTCTAGCAATCAGAAAGGCTGAGTACTTCTGGAGGTTAACCCCCTTCACGCACGGTCAGACTGTCGGCCACGCCCATTTTACAGTATCAAAATCAGTATTCCAGATCCGGATTTCTATTTTGCGGACTCAAATATTTTTAACGTTGGCTAAATGCCAAGTTTTTTTTTGATGCGCATGAACGTCCTAATTGGGACATGTTAGGTTGCGTAAAACAGCGTATTAAATCACGGATACGGTTTTCGACGCTTATGCGGAATTGTGGGCGTGGCCGACAACGAAGTATTGCGCTGACCGTGCGTGCCCCTTAAAGAAAGGAATATAGATGGCATTCTGTTCATAGTCGAGATGAAAATCCCAAGTAGATGGGAGTAGTATTCGGACGGGATCGATCTACCTCTAGAGACTATCTCCCTAAATCGAGGAATAAGGAGGTTGAAAGGCAATGGAATTTGCGCCGTAATGGTGAAATGGACATTTGCGTCGTCATTCACGACATTATTAGGGCGCATTCGTCCATTTCAACATTATGACACGAATGTCCATGGCGCTCTCGTCTTTCATCCAATGTAGATGTTTCCTTTTCAGATTCGTGAACGCGTTTGAGCGCAATCAGCGACACAAGGAGTTCGACGGCCTGCTGAGGGCCAGTCATTCGGTAAACATTTTAACTGGTTTGGTTAATTTTAACTCACAAATAGCGTATTTCGTTACATTCATAACCTATTTTCCATTTTGTGATGTGAAACTGGCAATTCGTGGTTACATGAATGATTTATTTGAGTGAAGATTATGAGTATGATAATAGAACGTCCCCATCGTCGACTATAATTATTATATTGATTTCAATAATGCATTACACTTTGATGACTGGATACTTATTTATGCCATGAACAACTATATTTACTTACTTTTGCCATTAAATAAGTGCTCTCCTTTCAGCTCGTAGAGGCGGCCGAAACAGCGTCCGAGGTTCTCCTCCGAGAGGAAAGACTGACTGCCATCACAGACAAAGTGAATATAATGGCTGAGAGAATGGAGAGAATGACCACGCCCACATATCAGAAGGTGGGTCTTGAAGGGATACTTTAGCTTAGTATGGATACGGAAATGGGTAGTTATCTTTCAATTGTTCAGACAATAATGTCTCTTGATCCCGCTAATTTTATGTTTCTGGAATAATATAAGTATCACTGATATTGTCAAAACTGATCGTTCTTTATCTAATAACTTGATGGTATTTTTGCTATAAATATTTGAATGATTTTATTCATGGTGTTTCATACTACAGTATCCGAAATTTTCGTTGTAGGAGCACTCGGAGTACCTCGCATCGATCAAGGAGCAGCAGCGACAGTATCTGGAGCTATGCGAGAAGGAGGCAATGAGGAAGATGAGGATGAATGCGGGAGTGGAGGGAGAACGATGAGGGGATACGGTAGGATACTGTAATACAGAGATATTCCCTTCGAGACCATTTGTTTTGGTATCTTTTATTTGCTGTGACATTAATTGTGACACACAAAATCTTGTAAAACATGCTAGATTTTCATCTTCCACAGTGGTTATATAGGAAATGAGAATGAATTTTTTGATAACAATGTCTCACATTTGAGTAGCCTCAATAGTATACCGTATGATTAATCCAAATATTATTCTAGTAGACTATTTTTGTACTACCATTTATGATGCTCTGACCGTTGAGTGCTTTTTGTACATTATCCCACTTATGGCTGTGCTATCCTGGTAATGTATGCTTTGTGAGCTTCCTTTCACTCAATGTCAGCTAAACGCCAATTGTATTCAGAGTTATTTTGTTTTGGCTATACCCAGCTTCTAGGCATCTTGTAGCTAAATTTGTACATATTTTTGTGAAAACACAGAATAAATTTGAAAACAAACTCGGCGGAACGTATCATTTGAATTTGCGGAGCCCTCAAACGAAGTCTATCGAACTGAGCGGATTTTTGCGGACAAAGCGCTGATTTTACGGATTCTTTAGTGGGCGATTCCAAAAATAACAATAGGATAAAATCACAACCCATACTCTTCAATAGCTGAATACGGGGTTTTGTATAAAAAGCGACCATCATTATGTGCACCGAACGTTGAGTGTTGAATTTGTTTTCTTATCGAGATGTTGAAACATATTTCGTCCTGGCAGCGATAAGGTGTGGAAGTTGAAAGACAGGAGCGCCAAGGATTTTTGCGCCATAATGGTGAAATATACTCTCGAAAACGAATGTGTGTTACGGCGCAAAGTCTATGGCGTCCTTGTTTTTCTACTGCGCTGAAATGTTGCACAATGATATACCGTAGCTAAATCATTTTCCCACAAGTTGACAATATATACACTTTGATTAATAGGTGATTCCGATCCACATGCAAGATATAAAGGGCTAGTCGTTCCCATGTTGTCGATAAATCTGATGCCTTCGATGGTGAAAATTAAACAATGATCAATAGCACGTGAAATCATATTTTATTCATGAATAAACTTTTGATTTGTTTCAGCGGCCGCAACGCAGTGGGCGAGGAGCAGTCGTCTATCTCAGGAGGTAAGGGAATTTTTTTTGCTACGTTTTACAAATACTTTTCTTACTGCCAGATAAATCATGTATTAAAGGAGCCACAAAGGGAGATTTATTTGCATGCACTTTACGGGATCACTTCTCTCCATTCCCCCACTTTCTCGTCGTCAGAGCGGTCTACTCTGACAACGAGAGAGTAAGGGAATTGAAGAGAAGTGATCCCGAAAGTGCATGCAAAAAAATCTCCCTTTGTGGCTCCCTTAACTGAACCAATTCTCGACCAAATACTTGACCATTAGCCTTACAGCTTTTAAAAAGAAAAATTGGATTAGAGAATATGCATTCTGTTCAATTATATGTTTCACCCATGGGTTTTATTCGATTTGTTTTATTCGGTCATTGATTTGTCTTCTGTCGATTTAGATCTCTCGGTCGTGTCATTCCAAAACACTTAACTATCGCTGGGAAAGTGATCGATTAATTATCTTTGTTCTTCGAGGAAGGCACGTTCTAGGCTCTCCTGGAGTTAATAGTTATACGTCCAACTGTCCATAATCAGCGATGAAGAGAGGGACGAAGGACAACTGCTCTATGGATAATTGCGCAGTAATGGCGAAATGGACACCTGCGCCACGCATTTATGTCGCATCTATTTCACAACTATGGCGCAGTTGTCTTTCATACTAACAGATGTGTTCTAATAATCAATCCACTCTCTTTAGACAAGAATGACTGCAAGAGCTGCGCCACTCTCATCATGACGGGCAGGGACATCGTACGGTTAGTTTAGGAGGTCATAAAGTAGTGTTGTTATCTAAAGAATGTTGGGCGAACTAGCATCAACACCGTGGAAGAATGACTTCTTATCGGGATGGTGAAACATATTTCATCCGGGCATCAAAAAAGTATGCGCAGAAGATGAAAGACAGGAGCGCCAAGGAAATAATGCACCATATATGTGAAATGGAAGAGAACGAAGAGAACGATAGCGCAAGTGTTAACTTCACCGTTATGGCACAAAATTTTTTGGATTTCTTGTCTTTCATCCTATGCGAGATTGTTGCTCTTGTGCATTGACATTCCGTACCTGAATCATTTTTTACAACTTGACAATAGATGCACTTTGATTAATCGGTGATTCCGAACCACATGGAAAAAATTAAACTTAAGTAGTTCCCACGATATCGGTATACGTGAGGCTGCTCTTTGTGAAAACTGAACATACTTTAATCATGAAGCCTATGATCATTAGTGCGTAAGCCATCTGTTTTTCCTTCACGAATAGACGTTTGAGTTGTTTCAGCGGCCGCAACGCAGTGGACGAGGTGCAGTCGTCGATCCCAAGAAGTAAATATTTCTTTTCAACCTGTAAAAATATTTCCTTCATCTAGTTTGCAAATGCTTCCTCTAATCTTTTCCATTTTACTTCATTCTATGTTTCACCCATTTGTTTAATGCGATCAGAGGGTCCTTTTTTATTAGTGTGTTTTTCAGCGGGTCATTCTCCAAATAACTAACAGGTGTAAAGGGAACAGTTCCCTCCCTCAAGTTATTTGTGTTATAGTTATAGTTATTTGTGTTTCTTCTGCCTCCAGTCCATTATCAGTGATGCACGGAGAGGCGAATGACAGCTGCTTCCATGGACATTTGCGCTGTAGTGGCGAAATGCACACTTTTCGCCATGATTGATGGCGAATCTGTCTATTTCGCCTCTATAGCGCAAATGCCCATGGCGTAGTGGTCTTTCATCCAAACAGCGATGTGTATAGTAATCGTTTCACTCTTTTCAGGCAAGAAGGACTCTTGTGGAGACGGTGACAGTGATGGCTACGTGGGTTGTGACAGGATTAATCTCATTGAGGTATCTACTTACATGTAGATTTGTTTAGTGCCATTTTATTTGTTTTAAATATTTGCGCAATTTTCATTTAAAAAATAGAAAATATCGCGCACAGGTGAAGGCAAGCTTTCCAACGGCCTGTTCATTCTAAACATGATCTTGCGAATTACATAGTTCTTGTTAAAAAGTCTTTATTGCGGGGTTAGGGGGATAATCCAAGGGGGATGTGTTCCTGCCGGTGGACTGCTGGGCCAGTCGAGTAGGGGTTACACCCTGGCGTTCCAAGCGTTTTCTCCAGGGATCTTTGAACATAACGTTAACCAACTCCTGACGAAACATCAGACTCGGATTCGTCAGGGGTTGGTTAACGATATATTCTGATCTGGCCGAAATACTTTTCACCTGGGATTCGTCGGGGTTGATTTTAAAATATTTTTTGAGCCGGCTGAAATATGTTTCACGCTGTTTATTTGATTTCATGTTCTGCGATATTTTTGATCGCTGTATCGCAGATGGCTTCTTTACAAAAACAGTGATTACATATTGAACACGGTAGTTTTTTTCGTTCGGCATAAGATGTTAAGTTTTCTCATCCAGGCACTACACTTTGTCTGGACACAAAAGTTTCATCGGTACGGTAGCCTTCTGTTCGGGAATACGAGGAAGTAGTCGATTAGGTTACGGTAATTATTCCCTTGATTACGGTATTGGTTGAGGCACTGAACTCGGCCGTGAGACGCATTGGCTAATGCGTCGATTGGCAGCGCCGATAATTTGGTTCTTCAGCAGGAGTATGTATCAGGTGGGATGGCGTTTATTATTTATGCAAACTAACTTGAAAGTCAGCCCCCAATATGTTCCGCATGAAACATAGCAGAATCATGGTGGGAGATTGAATATTGCATGGGGTGAAAGACAAGTGTGCCACGGACATTTGTGCCATAATGGTGAAAAGACACAGATGCGCCATCATTTTCGGGCGCAAAAGTCCATTTCACCATTTTCGCTATCTATGACGCAGTTCACTTTCTCCCGAAACGACGCCCTAACATTCGGGAAATTAATTATTTATATTTGGTGTAATGCATGGGGGACGAACAGCATGTTATTGTGAGACTACAAGCTTTTCACTCTTACGTGAAACATATCTGGTTCGTGATTCCTGGCAAATCAAAAAGCACTGCTACCTTATTTTCGCTATTTTGGCGCAAATATTCATCGCGCGCTTGTCTTTCCTTCGTTGTATGACTGGTGGACTTGAATACCATGCATTGATTAGCTTATCTTTTTAACTGAGGAGAGATGCAGCCTATTTGAGCATTTGCACATTCGAATTTAGTCAATTGCGCTCCCTTTTATCGTTTGCAGAAAATGTCCGCTGACCAGTTTGGATTGTGTTTCAGCAGTTGTTCATAAAGCATTGGATAAAGCAAGTAGCGATTGACTGGTGGGATTACTGTGACACCTGTAGGGAATTACATGCAATGCTTGAAGAGCATTGGTATAATTTTAAGTTGTGAAGATTACGGTAGTCACACTTATCGATTGATTTTCAGGGCATCAGAGAGAAACTCTATTGCATATATCATAGAGTTTCTATATGGGAATATAGGCAACAGCGCTGTGTATTTTGACATTGGTGAACATGGCGTTTCAGCATTTTCAGTTATGTTTCAACAGTGATTGATTAGGCAATTCGATCTCATCTTGGGCTGAACTATAGATATATAGAAGGACAGTAACTAAAAGAATAATACCTTCGCTATTGTTCATTACTTCTAGAGTGTAGGTTCTGACATCGATCGATTGCAATGATTACGGTAGCCCCACTTATCGATTGATTTTCAGGGCATCAAAGGCTACGTGCACGCGGCGACTGCGCCTCGTGGTGAGCTCAAAAGCGGTAATCTCTACTTTGACAACGAGGAGGAGATGCACATCCCGATGGTGGGTTACAGTAATCTTGTTTTCCGTTATGGAACCAGTAGGCATTGTAACGAACACGTGATTGAGATATTGATTTCGTGGATAGATGGATTACGGTAGATTTCCACTCGAGACCCCATTCGGTTCATTCAGGTGCGGAATTCGTAGTGAAGAGAAGGTACGGGGAAGGGATGAATGACAAGAGCACCATCACATTTGCGCCGTTATATTAGGGTGTTCCATAAGTCTTTGTGCACTCACTTTTTCTTGTCCTATCTTCCTTAAAATAGAAGGTAGCTTCTATGCAAAATACTTGTAGGTACCCTATATCAGACCACACCTATTCGCACCTCCTTTGGATTATTACGCAATAGCGCGCCTTGGCGCGATTTTTCGAACATTGCCGCCTCAAGCCAGTTATGCCCAACACATTGCATTACGCATCGCCATAATTCGGGGAGAAGAGAAAGAAAATAAGTGTCAACTAATGAAATGCTTCCACTGCGCATCCCGCTACATCCAGAGGAAGCTGCAAATGGATATAGTTTGATTTTTTCTATTTTATTAAGATCCGGATGTTAGGAGAATCCATGCACTTTACTCCCGGTTTTGAATCTCTAATGATGAGCTGAAAAAATTCCCTACTCCAATCTGTAATTGCTCAGGACACTCGACCATTGAATGAGCGCACTGTGCCCTGTATGATGGCTGGATGCGAAGGAATCTTCATCGGAAGTTTGTGGTTGATGTTTTTATCACGAATAGAGTAGAAAGCCTATTTGTACTGAGATGAAAGTCACTACATATATTAGGGTGTTCCCTAAGTCTTTGTGCACTCACTTTTTCTTGTCCTATCTTCCTTAAAATAGAAGGTAGCTTCTATGCAAAATACTTGTAGGTACCCTATATCAGACCACACCTATTCGCACCTCCTTTGGATTATTACGCAATAGCGCGCCTTGGC
>JACMIF010002776.1:0-16714 GCA_014805445.1 Diplogasteroides magnus | reverse complement strand
TTCATATCTTTTCAGCGGAGCTACATGCGACAACCAAACAATCTTGGTTGTAGTACATAAATGTACTTATGCAACCTCCATAAATATCGAGCCTTCAAATCGATTTTGAATTTTTTGTTCCAGGTGGTGATCGGTAATTACCTGGAAATTAGATGCAAATTGCCAGATTTCAGCGAATATATTATTTTTATGCATCATTTCGGCTTGTACGTTTTCTCACCTGGATCTGGTAGATACCGGCGAAGGTGGGGGTGAAGTGATACAGGCCCTGGATGCTGCTCGGGAAAATCTTAGTGGGCGTGACTGGCTCTAGAATATGAGCTTCATTGTCTCGATTATGTCGACTGTTTGATATTAAGCCACTGTGGTCACATTAAATACCGTACTACATGTTCGTGCTGGAGATTATGCGCATGGATATATAGAATCACGAATATTGTGTCACATAGTAGGATTTCGACCTTTTGCACCCATTTTGTTGCTCCCGCGGTTGTAAATTTTTCAAGTTAATGTGGCTTCGTGTGGAAAAGAATGAGTGCAAAAAAACGGAAATGCTTTCCTTCTTGCGCTAATTTAACGCTGCATGAATGGATTTATGAGTGAAACGAACGGAATTTGGGATCGGAGATGACCACGCTGGTGGATCCTCCAGTCACTGAGACGTAGATGTCGGTGGTGTTGACATCGACCTAATTGTTTATATTTTTTACAATAGTTGTACAGCGAATGTTTCAACGATTTCTTCAGATTGTGGAAAGGAAATTCATGTATTGTCTCCAGATTGCGGTTTTCACTCGGTTCGAATCACAACCGCTCAGCAGAGCTCAGTCACAAATGCATTAGTTTCTCCGCTTTCTAACTCGAACCTGGACGAAGAAGGGAGCGGCCTTGCATGCGGTGGGATACGAGTATGTGAGTCTCTGCGGCGCGTAGCGGGTGGGCAGGAATTGGGTGATCGCCTGAAAAATCGTTTAAAATTTGATAGAATGATTATATGTTTACTTGACATTTTGTTCGCATAACAGCAAAACTAGTAGAACTAATAGGTCCGTCAAACTCACATTGCCTATGTCCGCTCCGCTGACGCGGAAGAAGATTCCATTGGTGGAGGAGATGAAGTTGGCGAAGCTGGTGAGGTTGGAGGCGGCGCCGGTTATAGGACAGGTGGGGCTCTCAATGCGCACGTAGTCGACCTGTAAAATTACCATGAGATGGACGTAAAAGAAGAAAAATAACGAAATCACTGCGAAGCAGAAACATTTCTATGATTGCGAAGCTAATTACTGTTCGAAGCACATTATTTCGTAGTGTCATGTTTGACGACCAAATATAAATCAAAACCGCTATAGATTTACATCCAAATTATTGTCTAATTCTTCATAGTTATTGTTGTCAATGCCACGTCACTCATTGGAATCTAACGCGATAGTGTCAATGTTTTTTGATCGTGATTTTTCTTCAAATCCAAAAGATCCAATCGAACACTTACAACGGGCGAGAGCGTGCCAAAGTTCCTCATCGCATTGAACATGTTGCTGTCGTCGTGGTCTACAGGCGTCGCGGCTGTGAGAAGGAGGATATGGCCGCCGTTGATGAGTGAGCCCTGCTGAGAGGTGAAGACGTCGTTCATCGCTCTGCAAGGATAACACTCGGGGTGCGATATACAAATGAATCTATCATGCGATCTTCTGCATCCTAACTTAGGCAGTGCAGTTGGATGAGAGTCACGTTAATAAAATTTATTTGCTGATGAGATCGTTCGCTTTGGAAAAATAAACTCGCCGATGTTGTCTAATCATTCGGAACGCAATGGTTCAACACCGTAATAGACTGGCCTAGCAGCGCAGGCCCCCCTTGATCCCGGAACCCAGTACTTATGAGTCGTGGAAATACTCACTCGAATAGACGCATCTGACAGTTGCCTGCCTGCGTGGCTGCATTTCCGATCACATTGATTGCCTGGGCCACGGCGGCGGGATCACTGTAGATTGCGAGAGAGTCGCTGGTGCCGTCCGCTAAATGGTTGTAAATAGTAGGGATATATTGTCCGTATTGGCTATTTCTAACTAACATCAGTAATTTCGGTTTGTGTCCTGTGCTGTAACTGATCACGTAAACAGAAAATTGCAAATGCTTTCAAAAATTGTTTCGTATTTTTAGATTAATCTTGAATTGTCTAGGGCGATGATTAGATTTTTAAATACGTCGATGCAGTTTTCGGACAATTCGTAAGCTTTTCTGAGTCACAAGTAAGCAGACGGCCAATGAGAAATATCTCGTGTTGCCTAAAAAAACCATTCGCCACGTGGTCTGGCTGTTGGTTGGATGTATCGATTATCTCTTCGTAACTTGACGAGGCATTTAGTCTGTGAAGCATGTTGAGAGGCTTCCTGTATACTTAAGAACAGAATTCATGCACATGGAAACGCTTGCTACTTGGCAATTGCAAGTAGCAAGTATGCACAGCTTTCCTAGGAAAGCAACTGTTCTTACGAGAGAACGAGTGGATGGCGTAAGACGTGAACCAGTTAGGATGCGAGTCGTTGGCTGCTTTCGCGATGGCCGTGAACTGGTTGGCGAGCTTAAACATTGTTTAAATATTTCAATCATAAATTATTTTAATCTTAGTAATTAATATTGTATTTTTTGCTATAAAACGTTTTTTTATGCATTTATCATTCCACTATCATGCCGGTTTCTACCGAATTTAGGGAAAGCCGCTACATGTGGGCTTCGGTGCACGAGAATTGAATGTAATTGCCGTTTTAGAAACCAGGTATCAATTTAATTTTTATGAGTTAACTGAGATTGAGCGGTCTCACGTTCAGGAGGGCCACTTGCGTGTTGGATGATGCTTCAACGAGCAGCACAAGTCTTCTCTTGTTGTTGGAGAAAGTGATGTTGGCGCGAGATGAGCATTCGTCTGAATATTATGTTTCATTTTGGGTTCATGTTCGCCATTATAAGAATTTATACGAATTTCGTAGCAACTCCTTATATATTAGGTTGAGTGGAAAGTCTTGTAGTACTTTTGTTTCGTATACTGTATTTCCATATCAATTGATGGTAGCCTCTATCCGCCATAGCCACTAACAGTGCTATGCCACCACTACCTAAAATTTTTACCAATACTCCTTGAATTGAAGGGCTACAGTACGATTTTTCAAAGTTGGCCTACTTGCGCGCTTTTTCTCCTGTTCGGCACGTTTTACCTCGCCATAACTCAAGCAAAAGAACTACCTCGAAGTTCTCAAAAAATAAATGTAGCCAAGTGATATTCCGATCACCATGAATTTTCTCCTCGCTCAATTCTCAATATTCGCTGAGTTACAGCGGAAATAGTGGGATCCATCAAAAAACCTTTAAATCCCTCAAAAAACGTTCAACGTGCAGTTAGGACATTGTGCTTCTTGCAGTTTCCGGGTATTAGTAAGAGTATTATAAAAACAAAAGTTGGACAGTTTACGGTTTGAAATACGACAACAGTACGCAAAAACGCTGTTTTGGCACTACTTTTCGACAAAAACCATGATTTCTTTGCAAAAAAATTCACTATTTTCGCTGTTACTCCGCGAATATTGAGAACTGAACGAGGCGAAAATTCAATGTCCTAACTGCACGTTGAACGTTTTTTGAGATTTTGAAAAGTTTTTTGATGGGTCCACTATTTCCGCTGTAACTCCGCGAATATTGAGAAATGAGCGAGGAGAAAATTCATGGTGATCGGAATATCACTTGGCTACATTTATTTTTTGAGAACTTCGAGGTAGCTGTTTTGCCTGAGTTAGGGCGAGGTAAAACGTACCGAACAGGAGAAAAAGCGCGCGAGTTGACCAACTTCGAAAAATCGCGCCGCCCCTCATTACAGCGGCTGAAGCTGGTGACTGTGGCAGCTAGTGAGGTATGATGTGGGGAGTCTATGATTATTATGGATAGGGTCCATCATCAATAGATAAGGAAATACAGATGACGAAATAAAAGTGGTACAAAACTTATGCACCAACCTAATAGTACGCGAATTAGAGAAATGATGTGGCCGTTCTCGAATCTCGCCATCATTGGATATTCTCGGTTATGGCACAGCTCGGTTCTTCCATATATCTAGTGAAGGCAATGATATCCAGAAAAAAAGAGATTCAAAATGAACATTCAGATAAAATAATGAAATTGGTATTTTAAAGGACTCAAACAAGTTCTCATTCCAATTTCGGCTAGCATGATGATTGGGCCAAACATATAAGGATTGACTAATTTTCCTTCTATTAATTGTACGGTTGTTTGGACAGCACATGAACTGTCATCAATAACAGCTCAATTGTATCAAAAGTTGTACAATTGAGTTGTTTTGTTATAGCAAGCATCGTTATTTTGTAAAAGGCTAATGGTGTCCAATGATATATGTGTTATTCAGGAAGCATTTTTTTGTTTACGTTCTGTGAGTTGGAAGCAGATGCTGAGATTGTTCGATCCGCCACAGGAACTGTTACGCATTTCGGATTGGTTACATGTCATTTCCGGAACATTGTCCCTATCGCTTGGCATTATAACTATCATCATCGTGCTCTGCTATTCCGACAGTGCCAGTTCCACCTACCGCTACCATATCCTCAATACTGTTGTGAGTTTAAAAGGAACAGTTATGGAATTTGTCATATGAATGTTTAGCTTCTATCGATATCAGCCGATGTATTACTCAATTTCATCCTCAGTCCAATATTATTCTTCCCCATGCCGTGTATGTTATCAAAAGGACATTTATTTACTTGGTTTGGAGTGAATCCGCATTACCAATTGGTTGCAAAGCTGCTCCTAACAAAACAATATTTTTAAAATGTTGAAGGTGTTAATGATGCACTTAATTGATCTCGAAGGCCCAGCAATAATAGGTTGTTTCTTCTATCGACATCAGGTCTCTCACTGCATTTCTAATTCGATTTTCACAACTTTAACTTCAGGTCGTGATGATGCCATCTTTGCCCTTTAAATTTGATCGCACGTTCAAGTTAACATTGTTACTTATGCACTACATATTCTATAGCATTCCGGCGGTGGTTTTATTGGTTAAAATATCTATTTCAAACAGTTATTTGACCTTTGATACTCAGATGTCTCGAATGGACACTAGCACTTTACAACAATATTTAGACGAGGTTGGTTGTTATAGTTTATGAGGCAACTTTTTTGAAAAATATAATAGCTTTCTAGAACGGATCATTATTGTCTACATCAGTGAAGGAAGATCTTGTTTGCTATAACTTCAGCGGGATATTATTATTCCTTTTTCTCATTTGCTTCGATGTAACATATGCGCTTTCTTTTGCCATTTTTGTAAGTTTGAAGAAAAAAGTGTTCGTATCGTCTTAGGTGCACCTTGCAAACTTTGCAAACTTCTTTTGTAAGAGGCAAGCATTAATTAATTATTTAGATAACGGTTCACGTTCATCTCGTTTTGGCCAGTCCTCATTTAAACCTTAGCGATCGAACAAAACAATTCCATCGGGATATGATCAAGAGCCTCATCATGCAAGTAAGAAAGTACGTGCTTATGATCAGACAGCAAACGACTCAGGCTGCGTTCCCTACTATATCTCTAGTTATTCCTGTACTAATCATCCGCTTCCAATTTCTGACTAAGCACGTTAGCTACGGTACATCATGAAAGCGTACAGAATGCATTTTAACGTTCAGTTATGCCCGTTGTCTTTTAAAATTTGGTTTCTTTGCACTCAACAATCCATTGTGCTGTGGTCATTCTTTCCACGAAGACCTATCGACGTGCTCTGAAACGAATAGCACGAAGTTGTGTGGGACTTACTGCTGATGAGAATGCGGTCACAAGTCTGGCGATCGTTCCGCAACCATCGTTAGTTGATGACAAGTGTGTTTACTCCAATCACAGACATTCAGGCGAATTACTAAATTATACAGGGCAAGTTGGGCTGCCGTTAGGGCCATGGCCACGAATACACGTATACTCGTCTCCTCCTCCTGTCAGCGATAAAAATGGGCTTCAGATATGCGTATAAACGATGCCTTTTTCTATAAAAAAACAGCACACACTAGATACATTGTTGACACATAACAGGCTCACAGAATGCTCACACATATGTACTAGGTGTTTCTAATTCGGGAGTAGAGTGCATTCGTCTGTTGTCTGATTCACGAGGAGCAGTTCTTTATTGCATGAATGAGACAACCGTTCCTCGGGAAACAGACAGCAGACGAATGCACTCTACTCCCGAATTATTTGGTTGTCCCATAAGTAACTGGCTCTTCATTCAAGTTTTTGTCAGCACAAGTCAATATTATGCTTACTCTAGTGTATTTATGTATGTTTACTTTCCCGTGGTCAAAGACTGTGCAACCGTGAATGCAGTGACCTTGTCGGATGCCTTTGAGCATTGCGAACTGAAGCGCAAGAGCTTGGCAACGAAGCTGAACGAAAATGTATTTATTTTGCTCTATGTGAAATTCTTACATTCTGTATGGTTGAATAAAATACAGATTGATGTAGGGAGCTGATGCTGGGTATATTGCAGCCATCTGAATGTTTTGTTTTTGTTTGGTTGGAATAAGCAGCGAAGCGTACCACTTACGCATATTTGTTGACTGTGTCGCTTTGCACAATTCCGACCTGGTTGAAAACGTACATGAGCGTAGCGATGCCCATAAAACAGGCAGAAACAGCTGCATGGTTAGGGCCTTGAATTCATTCATTAAAAACGAAGGGTCCTTCTTAGATAGTCAAGAGCAATTCTAAATTCCCGTTTTCCTCCTAGCGGTCGTCTGTGGGGTTCAAAGACGACCGCTCGGAGGAAAATGGGGAAGTAAAAATTGCCATGACCCCCACTCCAGTGCTTCTCTTACCAGCATTAGCATCCGCTGCACCTCTATTGTGGCCTTACTCATCTGGTGCTAAACACAATTTTACTAATCTCAATTGTAGATGTTTGGTAATACCTTCTTTTGCTCAAGACTCCGCAGTATTTTCCGCCGAATAATCAAGATTGCGAAAAATGCGACGCAGCTGACCGCTGTTACTCCAAAGACAGGGACAAATGCTCGTAAAGTGAAGACATGCTTAATGCTTAAAAATATAATTATTTCTGCTTGTACAGATAGTATTGAGTGAAGGTAAGCAGCTCCATGAACATTTGCGCCTTAATTTTGAAGTATACGGATGCGCAATCATCGTCAACATTAACGCATCTGTACATTTCACCATCGAGGCGAAATGTTCATGGCGTTGTCATCCTTGTCCCGATGTTACTATCCAGTGAGTGAGTGATTGTCAATATCCAATAAGAAAGGCATGTTGAGCCTCGCATACGTATGCACAGTGTCTGGATCATCAATAGCGTTTATCAGCGCGATCTAAAATATCGAAATTATAAACAGGACAAATGGCAGTAGTTAGAGTGGGGGGGGGGGACAAATTAACGCGACTAAAATGAACCACTGAGGAGCGTTTAGGAAAGGACTGCCTATTGTTTGGCAATTAAGGAGAAATGACTTCATGCAACGAAATACCCCTTTGTTCCTGGCACTTTCATGCCTCCCTACATCACCACGTAATCGGTCCCCCACTCTAGTAACAATTAAATTTACCGTAAGAAAAGTTGCAGGAAGCGTATATGTATAATGAGTAAGAAGCGTATAGGACAGGCTTGATGGGTACTGAGTGGGCGAGGATCCAATATCGATAGAAGAAAGACACGGACAAGAGAACCATCGAATAACAGAAGCATTGCATCATCACAGCTTAAAGTAGCCGAAAATGAAGCTACACAATCGAAGTAGAACGGGTTCTTCCAACCGTTATTTTGCTTTCAGTGAAAAAATGCTTATTTAAAATTTTCATAAACACTATCATTCAATATGCGTGATTGACACACATTGGAGAACATGGCATAGACCAATGCTGATGATCGTATAGGGTCCTCCAAAGTTGAAAAATATTGCATTCGAGTGAGTATAGATTCTCAACTTCATCGTTGAAGCCAAAGACTGAAGAAGAGCTCACCTCGAAACTGACAAAATTATCGTAAGAGCCGAAACGAAGTCCACAAATGCTATGCACTGCAGAATGACCGTGTAAGATTGCATGTACCGTGGGCTCCTTAACTTGACAATCCAAACGGATAAAAAACCGTTTTATGGGTGCATACTACCGTTGGACGGTGGTTTGGCTAGTGATACTACCATCTAGCGGAAGTATCCAACAAGAAATCGGTGTGTGTAATTTTTTAAAGTTCTGGACATACATACCTCTTCCAAATGGCTATAATCAAGACGACGTTGCCGAGAATTCCAATGATGTCAACGAGAATGAAAATTAGCTCCATCTGAGACATAGCCAATGTGTAAAAATTAAGGCTCACTGCTGTTATCTGAGAATTTCCTAAATAAATTTAAGCGTCTACACTGCCATAATATTTTCAGACTACTGTTCCTTGACATTCCCCATGCTTGACTGGTTCTTCATTTTTTTCTATGCATCCGGTTGCATGTTATGTTTTGACACAGTTGTGATAACAGAGAAGAGTTGCGCGTCTACGCTTCAATAATATTTTCTGCTTTTCCGCTATTGACAATGCAGACGATCATGCTCGAACAGTTTTCCATATTGTTTACAATGATTCCGTATGTTTGATCAGTTTTTCACAAAGTTGTGACAACAATGAATCATGCGTTGTAATATAATATATATGCAAAATACGATTTACTCAAAGTTCTTATTGTGCAGTGTATAATCGTTGGTTTCCAGAAACTGCTATTGCTGTCTTGGCACTTCTTCAGTTCATGGCCTACCCTCCCCCTACAATGGCCTATTTCTCATGTGGTGGCCTGTCTAGGAGAGGTAGGCCTACCTATGGCTTACCTACATATCCATGACCTATGGTGGTAGACCTAGGTACCTATGCCCTACCTATTCATGCCTATCTATGGGGAGTAGGCCATGAACTGAAAAAGTTACGGCTGCCTTACCCACTGTCACGTCTCGATATGCTCTCGATTTCAGAAACCAGCATCAGATGCTCCACTATAAGCTAAGTACAGCTTCAGCTTACAAGTAGACTACTACAACTGATCACCTCCAGATGAGCATGCTTCTCAACTCTTTTCTTCTCAACCGTTTACGCGAGTGAAAGACGTGCATCGACATTGACAATTCATCCTGCAATGAAATTTTAAAATCAAAATGGTATCTCAGTTACTGGTAATTCTCCAGTCTTTCTAGTGGAAGTAATAGTGAAAAGAAAGACGGACTTCCATCCACCATTTTATTCGTTGCAAGAAAGTCAAAGAAGGAAGGAAGTAAAAGGGAGCGTTCATTTTTTCGTCTGTCATATTGTGGCCAGTAGGCCTCGAAAACTCGGCCTGCTGGCAATTGGCACGGTATGCTACCACATACTTTGAATCATAACGCATAAAGTAGTTAATTCGAGAGAGCGGCTGCCCGCTATAGGGAGCAGAGAAGTGAATGAAAATGCGTTGTTCGACGATTTGCCCTCCAGGGCACTCTAACTGTGACAGGGGTAGAGTAATAGACATTTCTTCTCGTGTTCAGCGGTCTAAAAACCGCAACGAAAATGGCAAGGAAATTGGAGGCAATCGGGTCCGAAGAGCTCTACCACTGAGCTATACCCCTTCCATGCCGTTTAGAAGTTCTAAAACGGCAATAAACTGCATTTCTCATTTGTCTAATCTCCGCGGTGCGGTTGTATAAAATGAGTGATAGGTAGTCGCTCTGAGTGGAATAGACGAATGAGAAATGCACTATATTACCGATTTGGAACCGCTAATGCCGTTCTCTCTTTACCACCTCTAGTCTTGCGGTTAATGAGTGCTGCTAGTCAGCACACTAACCACACAGTTCACTGTGCTCTCTGTGCGCATTCCACTTATCATCACTTCTTACTGATTGCCTTCCATCGATCTGTTTTCTCCCATGAAGCGACCCGTCTACATTATCGACGCGTTCACAACGAAGCGCTTTGCTGGAAACCAGGCGGCAGTATTGCTAAATGAAAAGGTATTTGCTTTTCTTTTCATTAATAGTGTTTTTTCATTGACGATAATGTTTACCAACCTCGTTCTTAGGATTATTCACAGAAACTTTGACGAATGAGCGATAAGCAATTATAATTCTCATTTCATTGCTAGTGAGTAAATGCACGTGCGGTCAAGCTGCTGGCCAGAATTCTTTGACATTTCGTGCTAAGCGGTGTTCTCTCGCCTCTGTTAAACCGACAACATGCGGACAGTTTGACAGTCCGTGTAAATATGAAATATGATTAACAGCGATGCAAACAGTGGCTAGAATAGAGTACCTGACCAATAGATAGTTCATTACAGCCCTTCGCGCCAGAAGAATACCAGAGGATAGCGTCCGAGTTCAATCTCCCCGTTACTGCTTTCCCTCGACCGCTGAATGCGGAGGAAGGATTCGATAAAGGTGCATTATTGCTCCTCAAGTCCTCTGATTTAGCACAATTTTAGCACATTAGATTCCGTATTTATGATCAGTTAAGTTGCGCAACAATTTGCAGCACTGCATATGATGGATTAGTGTTTGAGCGTGATCATGGCGCATTTGCTAAGCGTTGTGCAAACATCGGCACATTCAACCATAATGTCTAACGGGGATAAGATCTTTATGGTCTAAATTATAGTTGGGGTGATCAATTTGAACCTCCCCATTGTGCTCCAAGTGGTTGTCTATGAAATTGACAGATATCCGCACAGAGGAGAATGATGTGGTTAGGATTGAGCATGGCCCCACTCTAATCTAAATTGTAGCCAGTGACTTCGAACTGCGATGGTTCTCTCCGACCACTGAAGTGCCCCTCTGCGGCCATGCGACACTGGCAACTTCCCACGTCCTCTTCAATGAAATCAGTCAGTTAGAATTATTGAAGCAAGGTAAAGGTAAAATGTACATAAGGTGTCCTTTACCTTCACCGTGCAAGTCTACTCACGATCCATTCTTTACAAGCGTAGGCAAAGAGTAGATGATTATGCTGA
Source organism: Diplogasteroides magnus (assembly GCA_014805445.1). Lineage (NCBI taxonomy): Eukaryota > Metazoa > Nematoda > Chromadorea > Rhabditida > Diplogasteroididae > Diplogasteroides > Diplogasteroides magnus. The sequence continues at coordinate 5,686 of JACMIF010002776.1, read as the reverse complement.
TGCCACCTGCAGAGGCAAGGGAAGGCGAGAAAATGCTATTCATATGAGTGGAAATTTTGGTTATTTGCCATCTGTGTTCGAGTGAGAGAGAGAATACGACTTGTTTATCGTCAACTTTCACACAAAAAACAACCAAACCGCTCCTAAAACTTCGTCAAACTGCCATTAATTGATAGTTTTTGGATCGGGTTTGGCAGTTTTTGTGGATGTGTGTCTTTATCGCCGACAGCATTGTGCTTATTCAGACAACGTCAACAGCAAATTGTCGTTTCACACAAAGTCCGGGGTACTCACAGTCTCTCGAGCGTCCAATGGAGCTGTGGAGATGAACTTCCCGGCACATGAAATCTCATCATGTCGCGTGGACAACGTGAACGACATCTATAGCGGGTCGTTCTGCGAGATCACCGCTCCACACTTTTTGCCAGATCTTATAAAGGTGAGCGATGGATCTTTTTTCTTACATTTTCCATCTCCAGGTTGTGGTGGGTGGGCTAGCATGCACAACGTGAGTTCCAGTATCAGGAGAATAATGTAATATTGAAATACTTATTCAGTGCGTCGTCCCTGAGTCCATAAATGTCCGCTCCGTTGCATATGCCGCAGTCGCGAAGAACCTGATTATAGTACTAGATGGTGACACTACGAAGTAAGAACCATAGGCAGTAGGGTTTCTAATTCGGGAGTAGAGTGCATTCGTCTTTTCTCTCTTTCCCGAGGAGCGGTTGTCTCATTCATGCAATAGACAACCACTGCTCTTGAATAGACAACAGACGAATGCACTCAACTCCCGAATTAGAAACCCTAATAGGCAGTAGGCAATCATTCAATAAATAAATGAAATGATCTACAGATCCGAACTGCAATCGTTCACTCCGGACACCGGCCGCATGATGAGCTTGGATCCAGAGGGTTCTTTCATACGTGGAGTAATCGTTACGCTTGCACCCAAAGAGTACGGCACTACGAGATATAATAAACATGGAATTTTCTGTAAGACTTCAATGCTCTCTTTCTCAGTAGTATCGACGATCTCCGTAATATCTAATTATAAGGTCGGCAGTTAGCATGCGAGATTTGTTGTGACAGCTATAACTTTTCAAATGCAGTGTCAAGTGAAACATAACCAGTTCGCATACAAAATGTCAACCCTAGTGATATCACGAGAAACCCTGATATCGTGTCTCAGGCCAACGGTGCAGGGATTTGTTGACGGCCATGGAGCACCTTACGATTATGCATGCAGATACTTTCCTCCCTGGATAGGACTACGAGAGGACCCTGCAACCGGTAATTTTTGTGTTTGGAAACACTGTGTTGGAGAGTGTTCAAAAATCTTTGTCGCATATCATTATTCGAGTGCCGTAAGCGTGGAGAATTTGAACGAATAAGATAGTCGCAGAGCGAGGTATAAACAAAAGTTGCCGATTGATTGACGATTCCGACTCTAAACTCATTGTTAGGTAAAATTGATGGTAGAAATTGTGGTCAGGTTACGATAGCCGGCGATGGAATTATTTATTTTCTAGGGTCGGCTCAGTGCGCTCTGGGACCATTCTGGTCCAACATACTGCAGAAGCAACAGCTTAACGGTAGGTGAATCCAAGGAATCTGCAATTCCATTTTGGTTGTAGAGCATATTCTGGTGAACCTTTCCAGCCACATTTGAGGCTTTGCAGTGCTCCAATGCTACCCCGGTCGAGGTGCGCAGTTTCGAGTGACGATTCTGGAAGGAGGACGAGTGTCTCTCGTTGGTCACTCGGTAACCGTCGTCAACGGAGAAATGCAGCTGGACTAGCCATTGCACATCCGCGAATTCATGTATCTGAAGAAGCCATAAATGGAGATTCTCGGTCATCCATTCTGACAACATAGCATTGATAAGCATAGTTGATTATATAGGAATCCGAAGGCTTCATTTAAAATTTTTTTTAAAGCCGTAATGCAGTTGTCAAGAAATGAGAAAGTTGTAGTTTGTAGTTTGAAAACGAATTTCAACTACAAACTACAACATTCACTTGAAGCACTCTCAAACGTTAAGTTCGTTTTATACGCTATTTTTTAATTTTTTTTTTACTTTCCGGCTATTTCGAGTGCGGTAAACACAGAAATAAAACCACGAAGCTCGAAATTGCGGCTTTCACGTGAAATGAAAAAAATAAGATTACGGTATGTCTACCACACCGCCAATGAAATTCTGCAGGGATTTCCGTGCAGGACTATTTTTGACCAACGAGAATTTCTCCATTTTTTACTTCTTTAACATGCGTTTTTGCATCTGGCTTAGGTTTAGCAGACGACCTGTTTTAATCCCTAATTCGTATACATATTGAGGGCTTATCAAAATATCGAAGATCAAAGTTCTATTTTTGAATTTATCTCGTCAAATGAAATCGAATATAATTTTGAAAATGAGGATATAGGAAGATCAAGAATTAAAAATTAACCAATAGTCTACTAGTCGTTTCCTTTTCATTCGAAAGTTAGATCGAAGTTTTACTCTAAATCTCATTCAAATGATGCGAGCTGGGACTTGTGGCATTTACTTCAATTCACACAGCAGATACCTCCCCCTAATCTATTGTACTTATGGCTCATTGTTGGTGTTCTACTCTTTCATGTAGTCCAAACGACCAGCACCTTACCAATATCCCCTAAGTCCCTTTCCGTATTCCGTTTGTACCGTTGAAAATTCGCGAGAAGTCACAGAAAACTCCGTGAACGGTGAGGACGGTGTTATTTGAGTTCCCATTTTATTCGCAATCACGTGGCGTCACTAAAGTGTGTGGGGCACACAGCCCTCCAAGGGTGGCACAGTGATAGCGGTGGGGGCACGATGTATTCGCATGCCGATACCACTCCATGGAGGGCACACTGATATGATAGCATATTTACACAAGCGATCCCTCTGGCATCCACCCTTGTTTGTGAACTGATCCTCCGAGCTAGGCTTCTCCTAGCAACACTTCTCCTTCACATTGCTTCTATTTTGTTAGGTATGGCGCTATCAGTGAACAAAATTGCCTTCCATGGGAACGGTGTCAATTCGGGTGGGTGGATTCCTATGCCCGAATTGCAAAGTCATTTTGGTGGATGAAGATTTTCCCCCGAGAGATTTGAAATTTAGGCTGACTGTGTGCCACAGTGTTTGGCAATCTCTCACCGCAGTTTATCGTCATGTCAGCCGGGGGACTTTTTTGCATAAGAAGGGGTTGCACTCCGAAATTTCTAACGATAATTATGTAAAGTATTGTGGAAGAAACCATCGTACAATTCCCGTATAATTCCTCTGAGCGGTTGTCGATCACATGAGAGAGATAACCGATGCGTGTGAGTTAGACGTCTGAAAAAAGCACATCTGATTGCTTTCCGTACCCAACTTACGATGCAATATTTTTTCATTTCAAAAGCGATGAAGCCACTTTGTAGATGCATGAAATCAGACGATGTATGCCAATCTGTTCCGCATCTCCTTGTGTCGGCATAACTGGCATATGTCGTTTGAATTATGAACACGCACGCATTGTTTCAGAATGTGGGGGAACAAAGATTCCTCTATTCGGCCGTCGTATACGTTTTTCTCTCTTTATTTCAGTTATTGTAGGAGCATGTCAGACCACCAAGACGTCGACGATAAGGTGCGTCACAACAAGGATTTACGTGAATGTATTGGTAAGTGTACAATTGCGTCAGGACTAATATCACCAAATGTCCTTCATTCGTCAATATCCAATTTCAATATTCACTTTTATTCAATTTGTTACAGGGCAGATCAAACGACTCTTCGATGATGTCGGCCGCCTCAACAGAGCATATCGGGTGCATCTACAACGATTCCAGCAAGAAGAAGACGATACAACCTTCAATAAGATGAGGTGGGATGAAGGCGAGGCTTGAAAGTAGTTTTTCTTCGATTGTAGCCAGTTGTTCGCCAATCATCTTGTAAATGATCACTAGTCTGATTGAGATGAATCAAGCTTTCAAAATGAACAAGATTTTATCAGGCACAACGAAGAAGAACAGAATCGAGTGCTTCGCGAGATCTTGCAGAGTGTCAGGGGGATGCAAGTACAGCAGGCGCACAACAAACAAAGTGGCACTGAAGGATGACTGGGCTCCACATATTTATTGAATATCGTTTAAACCCATGTGCTTTGACAAGCCCTATTTCATACACATATTACAAATAGTCCTTGAAATTTCGTGGTCAGATGCTTCCATCTGCGCTCATTCATTTTGGGTGCCTATTATGTAGATACGATCCGACATCTATTGCTTACATTTATTGCGTCTTTTTTCAAGTATTAGGTTGAAGCTTCTCGCTAATGTGGTGTACTTACACTACCCAGGGGTGCACATACACAAAGTTTCACGACCACAGCTACAGTTGGGAATTTTTTGTTCCTATAGGTAAGTTGTAGACTGCCCGTCCTGTGGGTACACGAAGTGAACGGAGAATACGTAAAAATTGCATTTATTTATCTTTCGAGTTTCAGCTTTCAAATATAATAATTGTAGTAGCATCGAAGAGATCTTCTAACTGCCGTAGTACTGTAGTCATCGTAGTCTTCACCCCATCATTCCCATCATTCCCATCATAGGATTCATCATTCCCATTCCTCCCATTCCATATTGGTTCATCATCATCCGTCTTCGCCATCCGCCTCCTCAATCAAATCAATCTCTTCGCCCATTAATTGCAGATCTTCTCACAAAACATTCAAGGTCAAACAACACTCAGTGAAACCTATCTACTTTCATCTCACGTAGCAACAGAATAAAAATACGTAGTAAGTACTACGAAGAAGCGTACGGAAAGCAAGCAAAAATGAATTTTTCTATAGTTTATTTCGCTCTGCTATTCCTCACATGTGCCGGACAGCGCTCAGAAGGAATTATAGGATAGAAAAATGCACCTTTGCTTGCTTTCCGTAGGATATATGTCAGTAGGTATTACTTACCGTATCCACCGTATCCCATTCCACCGTAACCTCCATCTGCAATGAAAGTCATCATAAAAATTCATAGTTGTTGTAGCCGCTGGGCTTCATAAACGGTAGTAAAGTGCGTTTCTCATTCGTCTTATCCACTCGGAGCGGTTGTCTATTTAATCTCAGCAGAGCGGTTGTCGCTACGAGCGATAGGCAATCGCTCCGAGTGGAAAAGACGAATGGGAAACGCACTTTACTACCGTTTTAGAAACCCTTGTGGCCGTCATGCAGGGACTTGGGCTATAAGAGGCATCACGTACCGATGAAACAGCTAACAAGGGAAGGTCGCGAAGTGTCCTCGAGGTTTTTGATCCTAATATGTATTGTTCGAGAGCCCTTGACGAGTGAACAATAAAACTACCTTTACTTTTTCCGGTGGCCCTTTCTATTAGAAGATATGGGAAAAATGGTAATTCAGTTTTTAGTGAACATGCGAAAATGACCCACTTTTTCTTGCTCCCCACCACATGGGGAGTCCGAAAAAATAGGTCTCTCGGAACAAAATTTTTTTGACCTCCCGTGCTTCAAAACTTTACGGGGAGCCATGTTTGGAATTTCCTACAGCAAGAAGCAGACTTTACCCAGGGCCTAGAGTATTGGCGTTGGAAAGATCTTAAGAAGTACATTGCATAGGAGTTTGGCCAAGTTCACTGGAGCACCCATAAAAAGACGGTCAGTGCCTGAATGACCTAAAA
>JACMIF010002773.1:0-16727 GCA_014805445.1 Diplogasteroides magnus | reverse complement strand
CCATTTTGAGATAATGGCTCTGGAAGAGGCGACATATAGGTCATTTTTCAGACATCATCGTTGCACAAACTATGTGCAAACGATTCCTTAGGTGCCAGGGAGTCCGAAAAAATAGGTCCTATTTTTAGAAATTTTTTTCTCGAAATCGACCCAAAAAATGGCTATGTTCTCAACACGGGTGAAAAAAACACGTTGCAGGGATATCGTGCATTCGACTCCCTGTCACCTGGGCATCTCAAAAAATATATCCTAAAAAATTTTTTTAGCCTGGTAGCCTGGCCTGGTTTTAGGCCTACCCCTAAAATTCGCATTTTTACAGTGGAGCTCAAATATGTTTCACAACTCTAATATAAAGAAATTTACACTTTGCGATCAAAAAGAGGTAGTCATTTCTGAGAAAGAGTGTTCCGATTTTATCAATTTCGTTTTCCACAATAATAACACATTTCAGAATCGTTCTGAGCAAAATCATTGAGATTGAGAAGCATGTATTTTCAAGTGATATTAGCAACACGAAATCACTAGGTTGTATGCATATATACACCGAAGAACGCATAAAAACACTGTGTACTTTTTACTTCGCAGCTATTGCAGAAAAACGTCAGGTTTTGAAACGAATCATGGTAATTAACATTAGCAAGCTTATTTTTAAACAAAACTATTATTACAAAGATCATATTAAATAGCTTAACTTGACTTACCTAGTAGTGATATTGCCTGCCGAAGTCATTGCCTCTCTCGAGTCTCCAATCAGTGCCAACTTGGTCGCCACCACTCGATGACTGCCGATACGACCCACTGTGTACACGTTCGAATCTCCTGTAACATCAGAATGTGATCCACTTTTCCGACAATATCAAATGGTTTGGTCAGAAAAGCACTTCAGGCTATTTTAAATCCTTACAATGCATACCAGAATCATTTTATTCGAGTTGTTGTTTCACTTTAATCCCTATATAATTCACTTGTCACCAAGAGTCTACTAACTTGTGAACATGAACTTGTAGAAATATTGTTCCAATAGCCCTATATCACCATGATTGTTCGAAAATTCAATAGTATCAATCTGCTAAGGTTTCAAAATAACAATTCAAGTTGCACATGTTGGGCGATATTCTCATGCTCTATAACTCCAATATCGTATCCACTCATTCATCTACCGTAACCCTTCCCCTACCGAACCTCCACTCTTGTACTTGTGCACGGTACTCGGATCATCCAGAAGGGCATCCATCGCCTGTTTCTCCACGTACAAACATGAGATTATGGCGACCTGCATAAATCAGATACCGTATTCCTCCAGTCTACAGAATCTCTGATATTCCCTTCAAGACTCACCGTGGGATTGTCAGAGGTGGCGGCCAGCGAATGCGCTCTGGTGATGCCGTCCACGTTGCGAGTGTCCACTCTCAACCTGAATCAGGAATGCATATTCAAAAAAATTACCGTATCCCTGGGTCCCTGATTCAGGCAACTACCGTATCCTTGATTAAGGTAGCTACCGTACTCACCATTCGTCGCCGACTCGCTGAGCGACTCCGGCTGCTTCGAGTTCGAGAAGGAACTGCGTGGCTTCTTCGGGCGTGCATCTGAATCAAATACTGTAAGCTTCATAGTTGTATTTTTTTTAAATCAAAGTGATCCTTTATAACCTCAAAGCACAAAAAATAATTCAGCCGGTTTTAGCGTAGATTGTCCCCTGAATTTCAGGAAAATACAGAGTTACGGTAGTTACCTGAGTGACTCTGATACAGTCTCCAGTGAAAGGCCATTAGGGTAGGCGTGCTCCAGAATCTCCTGCACGAGTGCTACCGTAACCGGCTCCGCCTCCGACGATGAGTCTGCAAAATATCACAATATTTTAAATTTCTCGAAATTTCACTGCCACTAGAAACCGGTGCTTTCGAACCACATATAGTTCATAAAAATGTGAACGATGGGCAATTTCAGTGGGAGGATGCTGACTCTTCTTTGGTAAAGAAAAAGAATGTATAACCCATTAAACTCGTAGAATCACAAGTTTGACCCACCGTACTGCACTGCATCGGGAATGGCCACTTGCTCTTCCTCTGCCACAAGGCGCATGTCGAGGTCCACTCGGGCAATCTCACCGAAGCCCTCCTGAACAAAGGGGATACTGTATTACTACTGTAGTCGCCTTTTGATACTGTAATTATTCCACTGGTAGAAAAGTTACCAGATTTACAAAAAAATATAATATTTTCTAAGAAAATGCATGAAGATATGATTGAAATCGGCGAAAATAACCTAATTTCATTTTTTGAAAGAAAAAAAAACATACCTGCATCAGCTTGAGCACGCGCTTCATGAAAGACACGTAGTCTGAAACAACATTTTCTTTGACCATGTTAGATTACCGTATACTACCATTATGTCTTCGCCCCAGAAAACAACCCAAATGAGACTACCGTACCCTTGGGGAAGGCCTGCATGAGCTGGCGGAAGAAGGTGTGCACCACTGCACGTCCCTCGTCCAGGTCCACCCCGTCGTGCAGTCGGAAGTACATCGTGCGCTTCTCCTGAATCAGGGACAAGTTGGCAGAGTGCAGGGAAATAGACTACTGTAACATTAACTATCGCAAAAAAATCCACAAAAATGTCTAAAGTTAGTTACAAGCAACCAGAATTGGGCAAGACGACAGTAGATCCAGCAAACATTTCAGATTTGCGGGAGGGCGCAAACCCAAAATGTCTAATTTAGCGGAGGCCCGGGCCAAAATTTAACATATTTCTAAATTTTGCGGGGTACTCCCGTAAATCATACGATCAGCCCATCTCTGCAACGCGTGTAACAGGATACACGTCAGTTTGCGATGCGGCAAGAGTATTGTATCTCTCAAGGAATACCGTTCCAAAAAAGGAAACGACCCATCACTTTCAGGCATCGTACACAATTGATAATGGCATTGCGTGAAGAGCAGCGATAGTCTTCGAAAGCGGTCGTCCAATATATTTTGAGCACAACACATGCTACTGTTATGAGACATAACTATACGAATTTCTTCAAATTCATTGCGAGAAAAATGGCATGAGGGATCTTGATGACTATCACACGTATTCCGCAAAGAGTACGGTACCTCATAGTTGTAAATGTAGGTCAAAAACCCATACCCAGTCCGGCATCGACCCAGCCCGCATGAACAATTTGAATTATACAGTACCTGTTTCTGTTCAGCTCCATTGGAGAGGCATACTGAATACGATAGCTCAACGTGAGTCTCGCCATCCACTGAAAAAATAGCGTTTCTCAAAGATCAAATGGCAAGTACACTAATAAAATAGAAAATATGATTGTAAACTCAATGACTCATTGTCAATGTTTTCGATAACTATCATGCATCGAATGTAAGTCACAGATTATCGGCTTATATTACCATGCCTGTTCAACGGTAAGAGTGACTTTGAAATTGCAGCAAATATTCAAGGTTTTATTGATTTTGTACTTCGATCCTGCCATATTGCTAGTTCCTCATTCTAGAGTGGTCAGCTCAAGTGAAAAACACCGTGAATGCAAGCCATAGATGTGCACACTTTGTAAGCAACTTTTCGCTGCAGAGTGCTCCCAAGAATATTTTCGCAAAATACACTGTAAAAATACAAATTTTCCCACCGCGCAGGGTGCTCCCACTAAAAATTTTCTCAAATGCACTGCAAAAACGCAAAATTTTGGCCTTGCAGGCAGCTCCCAACTAAATTTGCAGGGTGCTCCCGTAATATATTACAGCCCAGCGCACCTATGATGCAAGCAGCAAATCTACTGGCATTCAATCAGACATGGACAAATCAAATTTTGATGAGTACCAGTCTAGTTTTGAGTTTGCTGGGTCCAATAACAGTTATTACAATGAACGATGAGATTTTGAGTGTTTCCCTGGCTCTACAGTATGTGCCCAACACTGAAGCTCAATGATTGAACTCACCCAGTTGCTGGTCGTTGTCGAACTTGTTCACAATGATGCCCTGATGGGGACCGCCCGCAATGTGCAGCACGCGCTCTGCCGCCAAGTCGCAGTCTCTGCAGAGCCGTTAATTAGACAATTGTGGTATACTCTGTGGTACTATAGGATTTCGGTAGGGGTACAGTAGTAGGGTTCCTGTGGCAGGAAATTATGCTTACTACAGTAATAACCTATAATATACTATAGTCTGGGCTCCAGAAGAAGTACCGACAATTCAAGTGCACTCGGGTAAACGACAGAAAGAGCTTATGTCGATGCCCGGAACATAGTGTATTGTAGGCTATTGCAGTATGCTGTAGGAGTATGGTTACTGCAACAGGATAGTTCCTTACAGTAACCTACGATATGCTATGGTCAGTGCACTTCGGTAAACAACATAAAAGGCTACCGTACCTCGCGACACGCACCACATTGTGCTCAACACTCTGCCGTATCGGCGTCAGCGTGATCAGCGATGACGCTTTCATACCTGAAAGATAAAATTCATCAAAATTTGCAAATTTTTAAGAACCCAGCAGTCTCACAAGGAGTGACCATGAGGATCGGCTGGAGATTAGGGGTTTGCTATACTAAACCTTGTAGGTACATCCTAGACCAAGTGCGGAATGTCGTGAGGTGTTCGGTGTGCATTAGATGCATCTGTTTCCCTTGTTTTATTGTGAAGTACCGCAACTGCTAGTTACGTGCATTATGCTGTAGTTTATTGCCAAATTGTTTGTTTGTGTGAATTTTGATAACGTATTGTTGGCTTTTTGCTTAAAAAGTTGTTTTTCATGTAACGAACGAATATCGCGTTGAAATCACGAAATGAGAACAACTCCAAGAAGAAAAGGTTGTTGTCCCGTAGTCCTCTATCGATATTGTATCGAAAAAAATGGGGGTCATCATATGCAATATTTTCATCACGGACTTTTTTTAATTTGCAAAACTATTTTACAAAACATTTGCACAGGGGAGGTACCGAACTCACAAGCCTTGGAACAAGAGACAACCGCTGCACCAACCGAACAGATGCTTTTGCTTGCTTCGGATACCAACCTCATTCATGAGATGCCTGCCCTGGTTTTGCGCACTAAAACGCCAATAAAAGTATGAAAACGGGGTTTCTGGTTGGCTGTAACGTCCTTGTATTCCATCTAGACTACATATCTACCCGTTTCGACACTTATTTCACATGTTTGAGATCTTTTTATTTTGCGACCTTTGCGACCTCATAAGTCGCGACCTAGAGCGAAATCTGTGGATTTGAAGACATCCCGCACTTCGTCTAGGATGTACCTACATGGTTTAGTATAGCAAACCCCTAATCTCCAGCCGATCCTCATGGTCACTCCTTGTCAGGTATCACGCACAATTTATACTGACATTGCGTGGAAATCAGCGATTGTCATTCGATCAGTTTTCGCACTAGCGATAATAATGTGTGCATAATTCATTAGACCACCTACGAGACATATTCTAAGATTTTTCTTATAAGGAAAATGACAGAAGGGGTCTTGCTATTTTGCATTAATTTCGCAAGTTTAAAAATCACCCATCACTTTCACGCATCACACACTCTTGATAATGACATTGTGTGAGGAGGAGCGATTGTCCTTCGATATAATGTATTTAACCACAATTGCCTTGCCTACTATTTCTGCACGGTGGATTAAAACAGCTATGATACGTATCGTAAGACACGGTTCATTAAGGAAAATGGTATGAGGTTTCTTCCCCATTTTGCAAATTATTAAATCACCCATAAATTTCAGGTATCATACAAAACTGATAAGGACCTAGCGTGAAAAGCAGTGTTTTTCCTTTGACACATTGACTATATATTGTGCACAATTCATACAAGTTATGAGACGTATTCTAACAATGAGATTCTCCTCATGATTCATTGAGGACAATGACAAGAGGCGTCGCGCTATCTCGCAAATTTGAAAATCACCCATCGCTTTCAGGCATCACACACAATTTATAAGGACCTAGCGAGAAAAGCAGCGATTGTCCTTCCAGCAATGAATCGTTTCAGATTACAATTTATGCATAATGCATCGGGAACATTTATGATCATAAGATTTTTCTCATGATTCATTGCGGGCAAAATGACATGAGGTGTCTTACTGTAGAGGAACGTGACATCTTGGTACGACCGTTTTGGTACTGACCATTACACTTATGGTCAGTTCCAAAATGCCGCGTTCCCTGCTGCTGACTATCATTTGCTCTCTTATCTATTCTCCAGCATATCAATTGCTCTTATCAATTCTTATCTATGCTTGCAATATGATTCACAGAAAGAAATGAGATACGACGAACTGCAGACTGCGACGATATTACAATATTATCCCTTCTATCACGAGACTCGAATGCAACCAAGATTATACGCAGATTATGTGTATGATCCACTTGCAAAATCCTAACTTAAGAAGACAGAAGTACGTATGCAAGTTGAAATTTGTACTCAGTCGGAAATAGAAAACCTTGTGACTTGTGCCAAGAGATTGCCTTTCAGAACCCTGAAAAGCATCTGGTCAAACAAGAGCACTCGTGGGTGAAGAAGAAGAGAGTAACTAGTGAGGGAAGGGGGAAGAAGGAAAAAGAGATGGGAGTAGACGGACGAAAAGAAAGAAGCGAGGCTTTGACTCCAATTGACTTAGAGTCGACCAGTGAGTGGTGTGGGCTAAAGCCTAAAGGTTATTGGGTGGCAAGAGAGGGAGGAACGAGTAGAGAATAGGATTGGCAGTTAGTATGCGAAATCAGTTATGTTTCATTGGCCCTATATGTCAGAGTAATATCACGTATGTGAAACATAACTACAGCGCATACAAACTGCTAAACCTAGTGGAGAACGCATTATGGAATGTCTATCCTCCCCAATCTCGTCGGAGCGATCGTCTCTCATTTCGATAGACGACCACTCGGAAGAGGTTAGGAAGGTCAGGAAAATATTTTTGAAGATATATTAGCAAAAAAACGATGTTTCGGCCTTACTCTACACAATTCCATAATGCGGTAACTGGGAGGATGATGGAATGAGCGAACGTGAACGCGCGGCTGGCGTGTTTTTGAGTGACTGAACGCCCTTTCCGCAAATGGGGGACAATGTCTCCCCTCTAATCGTACGACATGGAAAGAGAGGGGGAAGCCTTTTGCACTCTGGCCTCTCTCGTTCTCCCTCGAACTCTCTGGCACTTCTATCATTTGAATCTATCAACGGCGGAAAGCGAGAAGGGAGAATGTGATTTGGAACGGTTTTCATTGATAATGCAGACACTGAGCCGTGTGGTGAAAAGTAGGGTTTCTAAATCGGTAATAAAGTGCATTGCTCATTCGTCTAATCCACCCGGAGCGGTTATTTGTCGCTTGTAGAGACAATCGCTCCACGGAAATTAGACGAATGAGAAAGGCAATTTACTACCATTTTAGAACCCCCTAGTTCAAAGTTGTAAATATGGACGACGAGATTCATCTCTCAAAAACGACATTTTCGACAAATAACGGCAGAAATCCGTATACGAGAGAAGTTATCATTTGAATAAATCAAAGGCGGAAACGAGAAGGAATATCATTTGGAACGGTTTTCACTGATAATGTCGATGACAGCGAGACTAGGGGTTCTAAATCGGTTTGTCGCCATTCTCATCGGCAGAGCTGTTGGTTACCAAGCGAAGCGACAAAGACGGTTTTCTGAACAATGACGACACATTTACCGATTTAGAACTCTTAACTGAGGGAAGATGTAAATATCGACGATATTAGCACGAGATTCGTCTCACTCAGAAACGACATATTCGACAAACAACTGCAGAAATCCTTGTACGAGCAAATCGCACAGGCAAAAATACGATGAGTGGAAACTGGCGAGGATTATCCACATCAGCTGTCCTAAGACAGCTGCAAGCGTGGAAATGCCTACACTAGTTCGGAATGGCGCCATAATGGGAGATGCTCCTCTCTTCAGCTTCTCTGGATGAATAGGGCGACGAAAGCGGACGAGCGGACAATGGAGGACGAATCGCCACATTCCCCTCCGAATAACTGCAGCAACTTGCATACATCGTGCCAAACATGTCCGTACTGGATGGTCACCGCCATTTACAAGGGGTTCACAGCAAAAAATGGTGCAATTTCTGTGCAAAAATCGACTATTGTTGATCTACAGGGTGATTGCGAGTTTTGCGGGATGGTCACCTTCTTCTGCAGTAAGAATCATCGTACGTCGTTATTGACGAAGTTGTACTTTGTCCATAACACAAGTTAACGATGGAGAAAGACAAGTTTGTACCGAGCGTAGAGTGGCAATATGAAACGATTCACAACCAGAGTGCTCGAGTGACCGGAGCATTACAATGGTGTCGTGTTCCGACATTGATAAAGGGATGAGCTTCAACTCCCCCGGAAGGCTTCTTTAAAGTGCCACGACATGGTAATCTTCTAAGAAAGTCTATTTAGAGACTATGAAACTGACGGCGACTCCCAGGGCAGTTACGAGGGGCGAATTTGCGAATGTGAATGATGGAGTACTGACGAGAGGGCAACTCTTTGACGATACGAGAGGACGACTCCAATCCCAGGGCAGTTTAAAAATTGTTAAGTTGCACCGGCTTTCAGGAATTTAGCCCCTTAGGGCATCGCCTGTTGGTCAGACTGCTAAGGCCAGTCTAGATGGAGGTTCCCACTAAGGTGGGTGGCCCAGACAATCCTAACCTCCCCATTCTCCTCCGAGTTGTTGTCTGGTGTTGAGAGACAACCGCTCTGAGAAGATCAGGGAGGCTAGAATTGCCTGTACCACACATCCTTGTTCCCACCACATAACACACAAGGCAGTTACGAAGGGCGAATTTGCGAATGATGGGGAGGGCAATGTGAGAATGGGCAGTAGTAGACCCTTATGACAGATGAGACTGAGACATACGCCCGCCTCTCTCCACCCCTCTTCGTATTTCGCCACCACCACTACTGACCCGCACTCACACGCTCGTAACGCTATAACTACTAGTCCCTGGGGCAAATGGGGTGGCTGGGGGTGTGGGGGTGAAATGAAGGGAATGAGACAGAAGAGACCCCATCCATTTCCACCCCGTCCAAGACACTTCCGCCTCGAGAACATTACGAAAAGGGAAAATATGAGTCACTGATTCGGAAAAACAGGCTTTTAGCACTGGTGACATGAGTCATCCAAATTGGCAACTGTCAAAAAACAAAATGAATTCACAGAATCTGCGCAAAATTTTTAGCAAGAACATGAATCGGGAAGATAGTTCGTGGGACAGAAAGGACGGGAGACCATGACACAAGGGAAGCCATACATGCGCTCAAGGGCAAAGCGCACATAACATGATGGCAAAAAGTTAGTTGTGGCCCGACAAGTTCTGCCCGACATGGTCAGTGCATTCATGATCCGTTCTGGTCATTGCATTTGCACACAAAAAAGAGGTTAAGACGAGAGCAAACCTTGAATGAAGGTAACCGGACTGCAAGCGTGTGTTGATAGGCCTCCTTAAAGGTCTCTTATAGGAGCCGTAAAGGGAAGACAGCCACAGGAAAGCAAAAAAACACAGACGAATAAAAATTCGCGGAATATTTTTTGAACCACGTCTTTGCGCAAGTATCACGAAAAATGGGCGGAGTCTCGTGGAAAACGTGCGGTTTTGGTACTTTTACACGGTTACGGCAGTGTTTAATCGGGTCCGATTTTTCATCGATTCCTATTCGCGCGGTCTTGTTCAAATTTTCTGTTCGCTTTTCGTCCGCTATTTTGGAATTTATGATCATTTTCTTCTCCTTTCACGCCGTAAGGTGCTTGCTGTGTTAGTTGTCGATCTTTCCTATCGATTTCGCCCATAATTACCTTCATTGCAGAGCGTGCTACAATGTCGAACACGACGGTGCGTCGAATTCAGCGGGAATGCCGCGAGGTTCGCTTTTCTCGGAGCGCTTGCCTCTATCTTGTGAAGGACAACTTCTCCAAGGGAATTAGGCGACGAAAAGTGCAGTTCTGCTTGCTTTCCGCGTCCTACCCTGGTAGAAAAATTTCAGATAGATTGAGGGAAATTTCAGGTAGTTTCGACTTAATCTACCTGCTTTTTCCCCCATTCTACTTGAATTTTCCCTCAGTTTACTTGAAATTTTACTCACTCTCCCTCACTTGCTCATTCTCTCTCAGTTTACCTGAAATTTCCCTCAGTTTATCTGAAATCTCCCTCACTAATCACTCTTCCTCAGTTTACTTGAAATTTCCCTCGCTCTCCCTCACTTGCTCATTCTTACCGAATTTACCTGAAATTTTTTTCCAGGGTAGTAGTGAATTGTGTTCAGCCCTTTTGTTCACAACGAATTCGTGAAAAGTAGGGTATTCGGAAGTTGAGGTGACGCATAAATCACCCTCTAAATTGGGTAAACTCGTTCGGTTCGTGTGAAGGGGGCTATTACACATCAGCCAGCGGTTTACACTACACTATTTTTGTGCGAATTTTCCTGTAGCTGTGTGCAGAAAACAGATAAATGCATTCATAAGACGATGAATAATATTATGAAAAGTTATGATTCATTGTCAGCAAGAAGTCCATTGATCAAAGTTGGGTGTTCACTGAAACTCGGACGGTTTTTGCTTCACCTACAGTAATCCTTTGGGGATAAAATACAGTAATACAGTATAGTAATGGGGATAAAATACCATTGCAGATCGTCACCAGCGACGAGTTGACGGACCTGGGCATCACACTCGAAATTCTCGACGATGCGAACTTCAGTCACATTCAGGTACTTTGCGAGTTCAAATACGCTTTCTCTCCCCTTCATACATGACCAAGATCGTGTCAAAATCACGTCAAATTCTTCTGAATTTGTTCTCCCTCGTCTTTGTTAGTGAGGAATAACAGACAATTTTGCTTATGAGCCCAGATGGATGACGAATGGGTTAGCAAGTCTCTGGTGCGATCCAGTCGTGTTTTAACCTTTCGGGGTCACCTTACGGAGAGTCTTACAATTTCAATGGTCCCGGTTAATGATGTATGCATTTGTTTGACCTCTGACGTCATCAATCGATATCCTTATTCTTCCAAAATTAAGCGTTTGTAGGCGGAGATCCGTGGCCCTCCGGACACTCCGTACGAGGGTGGACGATTCAAGTTGGATGTCCAGATCCCGGATTGCTATCCATTCAAACCCGTCCAGGTGAGACTGAAAGTTTACAAAATTGCATTAAAGACGGATGGAGAGGGACGAAATCATACCTGCGCAAGGGACTTTCGCCGTCCCCAAGGGTGGTCGAATTTAAGGGTGCCCCCCGGGGTACTTCAGACCGGACCCCGCAAATCCAAGGATGCCCCCCTCCAATTTTTCGACCCCAAGGGGGTCAAATTTATAGGTGCCCGGGGCGTTTCAGGCAGGACCCCCCTATTCCACCGTCCCACCCTAGCGCAGGTATGTACGAAATCACTCAAATTCGCACTTTATCTTACAATTAGGGTAGCCTACAACTTTTGATTGAACACTTCGTGGATTGGTTATCCTGGGCCCAAGTGAGACCCACTCATTCAACAATTTCATCCATATTCAGTAGGGATTGAGACTACAGAGATATGGCAAGTTAGTGCGAAAATATATTTTTCCATTTTGGCACCTTGTACAGTTACTCCTATACATATTCATGCCATCACTTCCCTTTCGCCATCTTTACTATCGTTGAAATAGCGTCCATAAACAATGAATTCGGGAAATGTATGTGCATTTCTTTGCAAGAATCTGGTTGACGTCGTTACATTACAAGAATATCGCTCATAAATACTTGATGACTGCATATTGTGTGCTTTTTAAGGTGTCGCATTCGGGTACAAAGTGAAACTTTTCCATCTCGCATTTGTGTCGCTCTGATCGTAGAGAACCGATCGGAATCAGTGAACAGTCAACTATGATGCACATTATTCCCGATTGCGACACCTTAGCGCCGTCTCCTTCAAGACTGCAGTAGGAATGGCCTTTGTTGGCTTGGGAAAGAAAGTGAATAATGCTTTTCAGGCCAAGTTCATCACTAACGTGTGGCATCCGAACATCTCCTCGCAGACCGGCACCATCTGTCTGGACATTCTCAAGGACAAGTGGTACGGTAGAATAGGGATTACGGTAACTGGGCATACTTCACCTATGTTATTTGGGATACCGTGTATTTCTGTATTTATTTGGGAAGGATGAATAAGATTATAAATTAATAGAATATTTTTCAGCGCACTAAAATATTCCAGATGTATCTGTGTATCAATTTGTGCTCTTGTGTCGATGGTTGATTTTCCTTTGATTTGAGGGCCAGTGTGAGGCGAAATATTTCATTTTACAGGGTAGCCACGATGTCGCTGAGGACGGTGCTGCTCTCCATTCAGGTAACGATTTTAGTCTTGAATCGATCGATTTTCCGAGATCAAACTACAGTGGTCAAGGTACAAACTACAACAAATCCTGCCTGTTCAGACACTTCTGGTGACTCCGGAGCCGTCCGATCCGCAGGATGCTGTCGTTGCGAAGCAGTACATGAACGACCGCAAGTCGTGGGAGGTACGATAGTTGAAATAAGCAATGGCCCAAAATGGCGCATTCCTAAATGACACTTCCCAAGTGTCATTTTGTCAGTTGCAGGTTGTAGTGTGATCGTGACGAGGCTATGATCTACGGTAGATGAATAATCAATGATTTCAGAAGACAGCCAAGTACTGGACGCAGCACTTCGCTCGTGGACCCGGAGATAAGGTAACATCGGAATAGCGAATCAGGGTGACCATCCTGCTTGGACATGTTTAGGCATGACCTCTGCCCAATCATTTACGATATCCATTTGAATGCGAATAGTGCCTGTTTATTTGTCCATATTGCGATTCGGCTCATCAATTCCGCTTGAACAGGGAGTATTACCATGGAAACAGTCTGAGGTTCCAGGTGATTTTGCGCGTCGGTAGGAGAATATGAGCTAGTGATTCAGCTGCTATTGCTGTGGAATAGTCTTATCAAATATGAGTATCACAATTTCATAAATGCTCCCGTTTTCTCTTTTCAATGGTTATTTATCAATTAAAAATAGTATTATTTATGATATTCACGACTTTATTTTTATGTGACTCATGAAATGTTCAAGATTACAATAATTGCAATTGCAGGATGCAGATCTGCAGGCAATGGTCAAGGCTGTGTCAGCCAAGACGAGAACTGAGGTGGGTTATTGATTGGTTTTGGTACTTACACCCTGCTACCACTGTACCACTACCGTTGCCGTATAGTAGACTATACAAACGGCCAAACTACAATTTGTGCGATTGATTGTTTTTGGCATTGCTACCATAGCCCAGACTCTATCCCGATACAGTAACCCTACTACGATTGACCCGTACCGCAATCCTAAATTACAATGTACCAGAATCAGCACAAGTTCCGATTGTTTTTGCAACACGACCAAACTACAACTTGCTTTTAATCATAAAATATTTTCTATATTGCAGAGCGAGGCGGTCTCCGTGCTGTCGTGCAACGACTGGAACGTGAGCAGGTCGATTGCGTACATTTCGTCGTGAGACCATTTCCCCCTCATCTACCGTATCCCGAGACCACTTCCCCCATCTACCGTATCCCAGACCACAAACTACAACAGCACCAGACTACAACATGGGTTGGAACTATGCCACGTTTTATATCTTGCTTTATCTGAACAACTTGCTCCTTTTTTGCTCTTTATTGTGATCCCCACCCAATTCCACGATATGCATTCCATACCAAGTATGGTAGGCAGAACTATTCACATGCGATTCGCGAACAACTCATTCCGCTTGTCTCGCCTCATCTGCCCGGTTGTCTCTCGTGTGCGGATAGCACCACTCTCATAGAGCGAGACAAAACCAAATGAATCGCTTGTGAATCGTTCTGACTGCCCTAAAATCTTGCATTGCCTTCTCCGGTTAGTGCATGCGCATTTAACACAGGAATTTTATGCCGACTAGGGCTTCTAAATCGGTAATTTATGGATTTTTTGTGACGACTGCTCGATAGGGAACGCATTTCGGAAATTCTAATCACCCCAATCTTCATCTATCTAAGGTGAGAGTCAACCGCTCCGACGATATTTGAGAGGTTAGAATTTCCGTTCGCTACTCCTAGGAGACAAGACAAATTGAAAAAAAAATCACTTAACTACCGATTTAGGAACCGCAATGCAGACGATTGTGTGTATTTGTTAATTTATTCCATGCTAAGTTCTTATTGATTCTTCCTTGGTGATTTATGCATGCGGTATCCGCAACGAGTCCTCACGACGAACACTTTATCAACTGATCCTCCACTAGGTCCCCCCTCCCATACAAAGTATCGATTGCAAACTGACGGTTACTGTATTTGTAGCGGTCTCTAGCCGTTTCCATTATTCCTCTAGATCATCTCGACCACCTTTGATGCTCACGCTAATATAACTCGAATAAATGCTATTTTAGTTTTTTTTAAAGAAGCCGTAAACCGAGATCGAGGAAGCGCTTCCCGACGGAGGAATCAATACCGTGTTTTCTCTGCGCTCTCTCGTTTCCGTGCGCTCTCTCTTCCATAAGTATTGATTCCTCCTTCGGGAAGCGCTTCCGCGATCTCGGTATACGGCTTCTTTAAAAGTAAACTTCAAATAGTAGAAACCCTTTTCCTCCCTCGATTTGTTCGTTCTTGTGCCATCCCAGCCTTTGTTTCGTGAGCCGAATACAGCTTTTGTTTCTGAATTCGTGCTTCCTACAGTACGGGAGGCGGGTTTGTGCAGCCGCCCTCTTGTGCTCAATGGTGACAATACAGTTTGCTACAGTAGTAAGGGCGAATGACAGTCCAATGCAGCCGACGTTTCATAATTGACGTCCCACGCAAGTGTGCACGCGCGGTTTGGCTACCCCTGTCAGACTTCTCTGTTCTCTCTTCAAAGCAGTGATCTCTGACCACTGTCTGACCATCAACGGCCCGTCAGTCTGACGGTTCGTGAGTGCGAACCACCGCTTTTCCATCCAAAATGCGTGAGAATAACCGTTCACGCATGCAAAACCGCCATTATTATCTCTCCTTCCGTTGATCAGAGGGGTCGTCTCATGTAAAGAATGTGTGGGCGTAGGAGAGTCCAGACAGTTCGGGCGGTATAAAAGTCCCGAGCGCCCTCATTTCCCATCACTCTCCTTCATCTTCCTCGTGGCAAGCGGTCTCCTCCTCAACAGGTCCTCCTTCACTCCTCTCTCCTCCTCTTCCTCCTCCCTTCCCCTCCCGGCCTCGCGGTGCTCCAGGATTGCGGTAGTGGTGAGTGGGACTGGCGACGAGGCATACTGTAGTTGACTGGGTTCCCGTTACGGTAGTGGCTGGGGCATACTGTAGTTGACTGGGCTCCCGCTACGGTAGTGGATGGGGCATACTGTAGTTGACTGGGCTCCCGCTACGGTAGTGGCTGGGGCATACTGTAGTTGACTGGTCTCACGCGTCTCCGAACTAGGAGGTCCGGAATTCGGATCCTCTAACATAGCGAGAGAAGTTCGTTCTTTGAGGATAAGCGCTTCGACCGAGATGACCTCTCCAATGAAGATTCTCCTCGTCACAAGTCTTTTCATCGGATGGGCAGCTTCCCAAAATGCCTTCTTGATGGGGTATACCACGGCGATAGGTGTAAGTACTCGATTGACGGGGGGAGGTTGAACATCTTATGTTCAGGGTGTGTGCAAAGAAATGAAAATTGACTTCACGTCGGAGAGTAAGGCCATTTTGGAGAAAGGAGCATCTGGCAAAACGGTGTGTTTAGACGTGTGCAGGACTAGTGTATCATGCGAATAATACGGTTCTTGTGATTTGTGAAGAAATCCCAGTCTGCATATAAACAGAAAAATAGAGAAATTCCTAGAATTGTCTATGCGCTCTTCCAAGATTAATTCACTTAAGGAGGAGGCGCTAAATATGGGCACCATTGCTGCGATGTCATTCACTCAAGCCTATATGGGTAAGACGGCCACTAAAGAGGACATAACCAAGTACACGGTGAGCCAAATTCTTGTTATATTCCTGCATCAGTGGATTGTCCACTTTCTCTGCAGGACCTCTGCAATGGAAAGCCTGCTGCCAATGCTGAGGCCCCGACTACGTTCTCCCCGGCAGTCTCCCTCTCCCTCATCCTCCTGGCTCCCCACGCCATTCTGAACTAGCGTCCAGAATTCGGATGCTTCCCCCAGAGTCCCTGTCCCCCGTTGAGAAGAAGGCATCCCATGAGGAGCCTTCTGGGATAAACTCTCGTTGTCTTGTCTTGTTCTTGTGTAACATGCCAACGGAGGGGGAAAATACAATACAATTATCCGTATCAGAGCATATGCCTCCGGGGATCAAGGGCAGTCTTCGAATAGTCATAAACTGTCCGTCGCAATTCTTCTCTGTCGTGAGTCCTCCCGAGCAAATTGACAGAGTGTTGTATAGGGAACGAAATCCAAGCAGAAGTGCACATATCTGTCGTCTAATTCCCTCAGAGCGGTTGTCCATCACATGAGATAGACAGCCGCTCCGATGGAATTAGACGACAGAAATGTGCACTTCTGCTTGGATTTCGTTCCCTAGTGTTGACATACCGATCAGTGAAACGTAATTTTTTTCGCATTCAAACTGCCAATCACACTTCGTTTTCCGTTTTAGAAGCATAATGCACAGAGTAGCACAATTGTATTACTGTTCACAACGTTTGTAAATGTAACTATTCGTATTATTCGTAGATAAAATTCTATCTATTTG
>JACMIF010002772.1:0-16728 GCA_014805445.1 Diplogasteroides magnus | reverse complement strand
GTTGATTTTTGAACTCAGCGTCCTCGACTTAGTCTGATAGGAAAGTTTGAAGGGGGGTCAATTTTTGACTATGTGCCAACCCTCCGGTCTGATAACTCATTCCAGTCAGATAGTGTCTGATATGCTCTATTTTGAAGTTCATATCTCGTGTCAAAACCGATTCTGAGCGAACTTCCTCCACAAAAGTTTCTTATATTGAAGTCCTCTATCGATATTGGTGCTGAAAAGTGGGGGTCGTCGGAAGTCATTTCTTCTCGAACATAGTCGTCAGAAAGGTCGAAAATACGATGTAGCATGACCCTACACTTTTAGTGTCTTATAAAATTCTCCTTCGAAAAAAAAACTAATTTTGGTGAGTTTCCTAGCTCCTGAAATTGATTTTGAAGCTAGTTATTGTCACTCAAAGAACCGACGAATTTTCGGCCTTTCTGACGACTATGTGAAAAAATGACTTCCGACGACCCCCACTTTTCAGCACCAATATGACTTCAATATAAGAAACTTTCGTGGAGGAAGTTCGCTCAGAATCGGTTTTAACACGAGATATGAACTTCAAAATAGAGCATATTTCGATAAAAATGCGTGGTAGCGCTTCTTCCGGTCAAAATAGCGTAGCTTTCCGGATCTCTCCAATTGGGCGGACGAGGTTTAACTTACGTAGAATTTAGTGGAGATTATTTTTAAGCAATAAAAGCCACCCTCATTTTGGGTTTCTGAGACGCTGGCTTCGAAAAATCACAACAAACTGACAGGTGAAAATGCATGATGTTTTTCAAGAAATTCCGTAAATGGCAATAACAGTTAGCTTATTCAATTGTCTATAACGAACTGGTATCTCAATTTTCCTTTTATATACGTGTTTTTAAGCTAGTAATAGGCTTATTTTATGCATCAGACTTGTGCCATGTAGAAGCCCAATGGGCATTAGATTGGATCCATCCGAAAAGAAGTTATGATTTTTCATCCGAAGCCGATTTTTTGCCAAATCTGGAAAACGCCAAATATCATATCTCCTCAATCAGAGCCGCAATGGCCATGGATACCACATATGTTGTAGAGTCCCCAGTCCCTACCAATATGCACCCCACAAACCGTCATTTCAAACATCTTGAGAAAATTGCACCAGGGGTGTCACACTGAAATGTCGATTCTCTCATAGAGTGCGTGTTAAAAACATCAAAAAACGTTCAACATGAAGTTAGGACATTGTACTTCTTCCAGTTTCCGGGTATTAGTAGGAGTATTATAAAAACAAAAGTTGGATAGTTTACGGTTTGAAATACGACCACAGTAGGCACAAACGCTGTCTTGGCATAACTGTTTGACAAAATCCATGAATTTTTGCGACAAATTTCACTATTTCCGCTGTAACTGCGAGAATATTGAGAACTGAGCGAGGAGAAAATTCATGGTTATCGGAAGTTCAGTTGGCTACATTTTCTTTTTGACATCTTTGAAGTAGCTCAACTGCGAGAGCTAGGACGCACACAAGTATAAAGGGGTCAAAAGCGCGAGCAGACCAACTTCGAAAAATCGCGCCGCACCTCATTACTGCGGCTGCGGCTGGTGGGTGTGGCAGCTAGTGAGATCTTATGTGGGGACTCTATGATAATTATGGATAGGGGCTATCATCAATTGAAAAGGAAATACAGCAGTCGAAGCAAAAGTAGCGGAAAACTTATGCATCAACCTAATAGACGTCATTTGAAGAAGATCCATTTTCACACATTACCGAGCATTCCAACTTTGAAACCATCAGCTCAATTTCTGGGGCATTATTCAGTTGTCAAAACATTGTGGCATATGCAATGGCATATGAAGAATTTGATGGTAATCTTTAAATGGCTGTTCGTGAGTTAATTCACTTGCTAGAAGTTAATACAGCGATCATTGCAAAATTTTCCGTCGTATTTCGGCAGTTCTACCGGGGCAAAATTTGGGCATGAAATCAATAGGGTTAATGAAATGGACCATGATAAAAATGTTGGTACACAGTAAAACCCTTGCGTGAGCTTCAACAAAATTTATAATTTGTCAAAAGCGACTAGCAGCTGGGTACAACCACTTTACGCAGCAATTTCAGTTCTACCGGGGTTAATTTTGGGCATGAAATCAACAGGATTAATTAAATGGCCCATGGCAAATATGATGGAATACATTAAAACCCTGTGCGTGACCTAGAATTAAAAATACAATTTAAAATGTAAAAATTTGCAAAATCAACTGAGAAAATTACTGTGGGATTATCTTGGTGTCTATTTCCAATTTGTTCACTATTTCAAGGTCACGGCGCACCCCTATCTGGAACGACGACTACATCAAACCGTGTGAATTTGAATGATGAAAATATTACCCGCCGTAAAAACAGTCTACAATGTCGTTTAGCTGTGAAAATTCTGGGGGGGGGGTCAAGGGAGTCCCCGAGATTCCCGTTCATTTGGGAGGACTGGACTGGACTGCATTTCATGTATTTCAGACCAAAGTCGAATGATAAACAATGTCTATATAAATTGTTTTCTGGTTGGATGATGGCTTGTTTATTCAGGTAACGCTTCCGATGAACATTCGGTAGTAGAACAAGCCAGGTCGATGAAGTTCTGAACCTCATTTATAAATATATCCCATAAGTTATACCTTTTTTGTTTATATAGAATCTTTCTTTTGCATTATCGATGTGCCCATTCAGCATCATCACTAACATCGCACTTTTTGGTCGGCACGACTCTGGGTCTTGAGGGTAATTATTGTAATAAAAAATTCAAATTTCGCTTCGACGATTTTAGAATTGCAGAAAGCACTACACCAAAAGTGCTTTTGAACCATACCTGGGCTGGCTACTTCTACGGAGGGTAAAAGTATATAAAAATCCGGGTAACCGCGGGTCTCCAAAAAAGATTTTCCGGGTTACCGACATGTTGTGACAAATTTTTCTGTGAAATTCAGGGTTACCGCAGTTTTTTGTTAAAAATTTCCCCAAATATCACGATATTTTGACTTGAGGGTGGTCCCAAAACAATTTCCCGAGTAACCGCACCTCTACGTAGATATGCCAGCCCAGGTATGTTTTGAACGTACCTACGCAGGAAGCTGAAATTTTTGAAAACACGTCTTGGCTCTCCAAGAGAAATCAGAGAGCTAAAGTTATGGCTCCTACTACACAGCAATGGGTTATGTTCATGATTACGTAGAATGGGTACATCCATATGTCAAAAGAAAGATTCAGTATAAAAACAACAAAAGTCGAGTGTCTTATCAGGCAATGTAATAAACTTATAAGGGAACGGTCTGAAGACCCGGTAAAATTAGAAGCAATGACTATAAGCGATGGATAGGAGTATGTTGGGAGTCTCGAAAACGGATAAGAGAATGCACTCACCGCTCATTTTTGAGAATACCGGGTTCAATATATTTAAAATTCTCAGGTAATTTGCAAAAGTTCGTGTTTTGATTGGTAGATTTCACAAAACGCTTTATATGTTAGCTATAATATACCAGCAGGTTGAAGCAATTGAGAATAACGAAAAAATGATTGACTCAACGAAACGAACATTTCTACAGTTGATGTTAATAAAAATTCATTAGAAAAAAGTAATACAAAGAAATGTGTTTGTGTGCAAGTGTCCCATTCCCGTTGTGTGTGCAAGTGTCCCATTCCCGTTGTGTAAGTGTCGTCATACCATATACTCCCATCCATCATACTTAGTCATTCGTTCTCATTTCACTGGGCCCTTCCCTTGTTAAAAACTTGGAAACAAACCTGCAGAGTTTTCTTAGTGTGCTTAGCAACAAATCTAACGAAAGGACGCAAATCTCCAAGGTTGGCTGTATGTAATGTAGCGTAATACTGAAAACAGCAGCAATTAGCTCCTATAACATATAAGATACTATCTAACTCGTACCGTGCTTGAGGTTACCTTGGAGTTATGACATGTGTTATACCTCATTCGAAAGATCTAGCCTAGAAAAAGTGCGGAATGAAGTCAAAACATCCGAAATGGCCCTGGGAGCCGTGTTGGAGGCGCTCAAAGTTGGTTAAGTGATATTTCTGCCAAAAGATAATTATTCGCCCTTGCAGTAGCCAGTATTGTGGTCTCTGATGCACATATGGGATATACAATGGCTCCCAAATACATTTTTGACATGCCAGCTCCTTCATTAACCCGATATTAATTTGTGAATTTTCTCCGTTTCCTCGAATTTCACGTTTCGCTTGTAAGCTTCTGCGATGTTTTGCTGTCAGCTGGTCCCATGGCCTAGTCGGTTAGGCGACCGTCTGCAATGCGAGGGGTGGAGGTTCGAGCCCTCGCACATGCATAACTTTTTTGCAAATTTGTATTTAATGTTCTAATGGGGAACACTTTTCAACGTCCTCACATGCTTAAAAACCTCGAATGGAAGCAGTAAGCGAAATTTCCAACGAAATAATATTTTCATGAACTTGGAAAAATCGCCAAGTTTTTGTCAAAAATGATTTTGTTGGAAATTTCGTTTACTGCTTCCATTCGAGGTTTTTAAGCATATGAGGACGTTGAAAAGTGATTTTACCCATTAGAACATTAAATACAAATTTGCAAAAAAGTTATGCATGTGCGAGGGGTCGAACCTCCACCCTTCGCATTGCAGACGGTCGCCTAACCGACTAGGCCATGGGACCAGCTGACAGGAAAACATCGCAGAAGCATACAAGCGAAACGTAAAATTCGAGGCAACGGAGAAAATTCTAAAATTATTTTCGGGTTAATGAAGGAGCTGGCATGTCAAAAATGTATTTGGGAGCCATTGTATATCCCATATGTGCATCATAGACCACAATAATGGCTACTGCAAGGGCGAATAATTATCTTTTGGCAGAAATATCCCTTTACCAACTTTGAACGCCTCCAACACGGCTCCCAGGGCCATTTCGGATGTTTTGACTTCATTCCGCACTTTTTCTAGGCTAGATCTTTCGAATGAGGTATAACACATGTCATAACTCCAAGATAACCTCAAGCACGGTACGCGTAAGTGAAGTGAAATACCCTTGGCACAGCCCTTTGAGCCATATCAAAACTATTGTCCCTAACTAAGTCGACCACTTTGATTCAATGGCGAGTATCTCTGCATTGTCTCAAAATGGTCTTCGGTGGTTGGAAAAATCGGTACTCAAACTATGGAACTTTTTTCCTAGGCGTGGAAACCCTATAACTATTCCTATTGGAACCGAATCACGAAACATAAAACTATAAAAGTTATGTATTCGGAAAATACAGCGTCGTGAAATAAAATGTGATAGACAGCCGCTCAACAAGATTTAGAGCACAGACGAATGCACTTTATTATCGTTTTAGAAACCCTAATAGATACCGATGAGTCTTTCCACGCCCCCCCCCCCTAAATATGATTTATCGCTGTGCCTAGTCTCTGTTGAGATTTCTCACTGCAGTCAGATAGTGTCTCATATACGGTATTGCATAGTATAACATTATCTACTTGCAACAGTATCGAATTATAAGTACGTACCTCTGCCTTTTGACTGACTGGTAAGATAACTGGAGGGAAACCATTTCTCATTAAAATAATGTTCATTAGTAGACGAGCAGTTCTTCCATTTCCATCGACGAATGGATGAATGAGTACCTAACAAGATGATTCTTAACCTCCTTCTACTTATCATACCAATTTGTAATGGGCAATTGCTGCCATCTCAACTGGTTCCATTTGTGATGTACTTTCTTCATTCAACCATTCAATTAGATCCTCCATCTGTCCATACACTTCCGAGGGAGCAACGGGCGTAAATCTGTGATTGTAAACGAATATATGAGCAGCATTTCAGCAAAATATGCCCAACAGGCAGGAAGGTCACAAAGTGAACAGCCCACATTACATTGAGTACTTATTTCGTTTTTATATGTAGCTAAATGAGCTCAGTCATCGTGTCAATCAACATTCATTGTTTCATGTTTACCATTTCAGCTAATTCATCAGTTTCTCATTCATCCATTCATCCATTCATTTTTGTCACTAGTCATCATAATATCTGAACAAACCTTCCCACATAGACTTGAGTCGATCTCATTCTTCCAGCTTCTGCAGGTGCCACATGGCCAAGTACATGTCTATGGATTTCTAATATATCCTAAAAAACATAAACGTATATAATTTATACATATATCATAACATGCGCTCCTGGAGAAAATACGGGCTGGTAAGCGTTAACAGGCACGGCCAGACTATCGGCAACAATCAAAAACGTTTTGCACAATATATGTGCCATATTAGCATGCTTCATTTTGGATGAAATTTGGCTTTTGGCCGATTATGCCCTCAGGGCTCTCGGATATGAGACAAGGAGACAAACCAGGTGTTGGGAAGTGGTACCACAGGTCAAAAGCAAGATTGAAAGCTTATTGGAAAGGTTGTACAATATCCAAAACCAGCATTTAAAAATTTCAAAAAATCGTCCTGAAATTTTTTATTCCTTATTGTAAAGATGAAGCCGAAATTTGGATTCTACGCATCGAAATACATAAATTGTGGGGAAGTTGGTTTGGATTCTATATGGTACTTCAAAAGAGACTTTGGTGGTACTACTACGACCTCCCTTCAGAATGTATTCTCTCCAAGAACACATACCTCAAACATGATCTCCCGATCATTTATAAGTGTTCGGTTGAGAAAGCGAAGGGCCGAATCAATCCCCAAAATCTAAATAAAAAGACATATTAATATTTCGCAACAACTACTGAGGTAAATAAAACATTTAATGTACCTCATTATGTTCTAGGAGACTTTTTCCAGGTATCGGCATCCCAGTTTCCAAAATCGATCTTGTCTGTCCCAAACTGATTGTGTTGCCTTCAATGGCGACCGTATGGTATATATGTGCGAAATAGCTTTCTCGCATAGCTCTTTTAAGGGCTGTTGAATGTGGAAGATTCGCAAATTGATCTCTCTGCATTGGTACTTTTAGTGGTCCATTTACCAAAGTATTAGCATACCCATTGACGCAACATAAACATCTGATGATTGTCCATATCGGCTACCGCACTACTCGTCCTCTTAAGATTACTGAAACTTCTACTTTAACGTATTCCATTCAAAAAGACTTACAGAAGAGCGATTGGATGATCAGGACGATTAACTAGAGCCCGTACATAATATGCATCAGCCTCTATCAAATCAAGTTCAACAGTTTCGAGGAAATAACCTAAACCGAACAAGTTTGGCGATAAAACAATTTTTTTTACCATATTCAGTTAGAACGTCAGGGTGATTGGGTGACAAGGCTAACGCGTGTTCAATAATAGTTTTACACTTAAATATAGTATATTGAGATGCAACAGTTTGAATAGAGAACCTTTTCCTCTTTTCCGTTTCTTCTTGCTTGTTTAGCTGCAGTAAGTGCAGCTAATGCTTCGGATTCTGTTGTGGGGTCGACAAACAGTTCGTCGGAATTTATACTCTTTCTAAACATCTAAATTTGATAAGAAAGATTGAGATATATACAGCACCTAACGATTTCCCTGCTTTGTGATCCCGCCCAATGAGAAATAGGGAATGGTTCTTCAATGAATGTCAAACGGCCATCTTGATTTCTCTCATTTCTTGGTAATAGATTTTGTTGCTTGACAAGAAAAGGAGAATCTTTCCTCCAAGCAGTTAACTTTTGTTGTATATACGCAAGTGAAATCTGAACGACTTTGTATAAGAGAATATTTAACTATTTTGAAATTTCCTTCAATAACGTCATTAACGCCTAAAGATTTACCTGCACAGTAATGGAGACTAATACACATACAACAATTGTAGTAAGCCATCCATTCTTCGACCTATCATCAATCAGTTCTCTTTCGCGTAATCGTCCAGAGTCATCCACCATTCCTGCATAAAAATTATTAGTGAATAATTGCTAAATGAGAGGTAAAGGAAGACTTTTCCAATAAAAAGAAATGCCACGCGTGTAAACGATGAAACGAGCCACAATTGTTAACAAGAACATAATTGCAAACTGATAAAAATACAGTATCAGCCCTATCTCATAGTGTCAAATCGATTTTAGTGGACTTTAATGTCCGCGAGGGGAAGAAGAGAATCTCTCTCAAAGATCCTCCAGTTTGAATGCATTGCAGCACTTCTTTATGTTCGAGTGCATGGAGAAATGGACTCGAGGTTATGCTTCCCATTGGAACATTTTGAAAATTTTGAGTGGGTTATTGTAGGATTACGGTAATTTACCCTAGGATATGGTAGGTGATAATACGTTTTTCAGAATCCCCTTGGTAGATTACCCTTATATAGTGAAAATGGGGTCTATAGGAGCATTTGAATTTTTTGGTTGGGTTACGGTAGGACACGGTAGTCGGGAATACGCTTTTTGGATTCTCCTTGGTCGAATATTCGGGATGACGAGACTTACCGTTAAGCACAAAGACTAAGAGACATTTGAGCACAATCCGTAACTCTGTTCGCTTTAACTTTCACGATTTTTAACCAACCGGAAGGTTGCTTGTCTCGTCGAAACAAGCAACTTTCCTTTTGGTTACGAATCATGAAAATGAAACCTGAAAGAGTTATAGGCAGTTGTGCTCAAATGGTGCCATCCCGATTACTCCTGTATAGTGAAAATAGGGGGGGGGCGATCTGAGCATTTTGGCTAAATACAGTAGATTACTCTAGGTCGGATACGGTAGTGAAAGTTACTGTTGTACTTGTCTCATCGAGTACTACCTATATGTTTTAGACTTGAGTCTTTACGACCATTTTGAACAAAGTTATGATGAGTTGTGACAGAGCGACGAACGGATACGGGGACATATTACCACTTCGTAGGTAACTTGTGGGAATTTCACCCGCACTTGTCACGAACATTGATGGAATCTCTTAATTACGTCACAGTTATTTTATCAGTGCAGAATAAATCAAAAAGGGAATAAGACGTGGCTTAAAGAAAAGAGTGCGAAATATTATGTACAAGGGATGAGAGTGGTGGGCAAGAATTAGGAAAGGGAGACTTGACTGTATGTTATTGATGACTTCTAGTTGCATTCATGACTAATTGTTCATTCCCACCACTCTTTTGGGGGACAGGATGCACACAAAGTACTCTTTCTCTCGCTATGCAAGTATATTGCAATGAAATCAAGGCTGAAACACTGCGGGTTAACATCAATTCTTAAGGGTAAACAACTCTCTTAGAGGGAATAAAGCATCAATTCTAATCTGTCTGATACTAAGCTTCGTTGAACCCATAACATTTTCTCACATCAGATAATTAGCAGATCAGTTACTATTGTGCACTATGAAATGCGTAAATGAAACATTGTTACATAAAGATGGTTAAAGAGACGAATGTAAGAAATGGTGGAAAAAAGGTATGAGACAAGAAGTTAATAAATAGATGAGGAGTTATTTTTGGGCCTTTTTCTACAGAAAATACACTCATAGTCTTCGTCGATATCGACTATTTCTGCTGTGCAAACGACATGAAACCATTGTCTGCATCTCTCACAATGAACCCATGTCACAGAGGCCGCTGAATGATAATAGTCGTCCTGATAATACACCAAACATACTGTAAGGATTGATACATTCCGGATGAGCACATAGAGAATCCGTTTCATTGTCCCCCGTTCGAGACATTCGTCGTTTCTTCTTCGGAGGAGACAAGTTACTTCTTTTGGAACAAGGAATAAAAAGAGAAAGTGGTCGATCCAACTCCATTTTGCGGTTTCTTAATAATTGCAAGATATAAAGAATTTAATTGTCGTCTGACCTCAATGATGTCCATACATCCATCTGTTCGTCTATCATGTCTTTGAATAAGACTTGAATGGGCTCAACAAGTATAGTAAGAATAGAAGAGTCAATGCATTCAATTGAGAGAATAGATAGAATAAGAGATGTCAGTCTGAAATATCCAATATAACTCATACTTTGATTAGTTGATACCTCGACGATAATCGTTCATCATCCCTCTTTCTATTCCATTCCTCCATTGTACTTCTCGTCTCATCACTTCTACTTTTGACAGTCTCCAATACAAATGCAACCAGACTCTTCTCCAATGCCTAAACACTTTATCTTATCCCTCGATCATGAATAAATCCACCTTGTTTGGAGCCTTACTCATAACTGCCTCAACATCTTCAACTATTGGCCTCTTTCCTCGAAGACAACGAATACATAGAAAGACTCCAGGTGGAAGAAGAGACAAGAATGGGTCCCACCACGCACATCCTTCTATAAAGATACTGTATATTGATAATAGAATGAGAGTAACCGTGAGTCAAAGAGTGACATATCAAACATGTGAGTGATCTTCCCTTCCGATCTTCCTGACAACGACAAGTCTGTCTCACATCCAATTTATCATTTCTTCTTCTGTAAAAGAGATGAATGAAAGAGTAAAGGGGAGATAATCAACCTGAGTGCACGGAATACGACTTCTTCTTGAGAGACAACTGTCTGTACATGGGAAACAAGTTGTTGTCGAGAGTCAAAATGATCGATTGCAAGCCTAAAGAGATGAAATGAAAGAGACAATGCATTGTGACAGACCAGCACTCAGCCAATTGGGTATTACTGATATGAAGAGGTGGTGGTGGTTGGGATTCAGTCAATACAACAATATCTTCACGAAATGAAATGATCTACAACACAACAAGTCAAAAGGAACAACGAAAAAGACAACGAACCTCATATAGAGAAAAATAACTTTGTTTTTGCATGAAGAGAGATACGAGACCTTTGGTGAATACTGTCATCTCTTCAAGAAGATTGACGGCATTCGAACGACCAATTGAATTACGAAGAGCACGAGACCTGAAGGGGACTGAGGAGAGGGGGACATGTTGACTGTTGATACCTATCACAAAGTTGAATACATCTACATAGATCAGTCCATGTACAATCACTTCCTTCTTCATATGATCTGACTTGAAATACAAGATCAACCTCTTCTCTTAGTGAATCCAATCCTATTCATATACTTATCTCATTCATATATTCTCATTCTCTCACCATCACTACTACACCAATCACAATTCCTCGCTTCTTTCCATAGTTCCATTACAGTCTTCACATCAACATCTCCATTTCCACTCACAAGTCTCCGTGCCTCAAACATATTCCATTAAACAGAGTATTAAGGAGAATATCCCACTTTGCAATCCACTTCCATCACATCATCTTTCATCAATTGAAGTCTCTTCATTCTCTCCCCGTTCTCAGCTCCGACCAATTTCCCTTCATTCATCAAATCCTCCAATTCTTCCATTTTCCATCTGAAAACACTATAATTACACGTTGAATGGTAGTATATCATTTCATTAGAGAGGATGGAAAAAGTCGTTTCCATCATCTTTACTCAAGACAATTCTTACGTATTAGGTTAACAAAGAAAAAAAAAACTTATATTGTCAAATGTTAATCTATAGATTAGCCTACCGTAATCGCTTAATGAAGTCATCTGTCATTTCCATTCCTTCAATAGGTCTCCATGAAATGAATGGATCGGCTCGTTCCTCATTCCATTCACATTCTTCTTTCCACTTACAACATTCATATATTCCAACCTATCTCTATTACAAATGTACCTTTTCCAGAAGGATTGTTGAATCAACTTTGACATCCAATTCTTCACTTTCTTTAAGTAGTTGTATCACTTTACTTCGACAGTACTTTCCTTCCATCATTTTCTTCACTTTCTTCTCCAATTCCACCACTTTTGCAACCAATTTCTGTAACTTCGATTGTCATTTCTCCCGCCCTCTACACTTACTCCTAATTCTTCAACAATGTCTTCACATGATACTGGTAGTTCATCTATGTCCTTTTTCATCTTCTCTATTCTTCCAATATCCAATCGAGTATCAGCTCTTTGAATTCGAGTCTTGTTCCTCAAATGTTCAATCATTCCTCATCATTGAATACCTTGATTACCTCACACGAATCTTATTTGCCAGTAGCATTCGAGCACTATGTACAGGTGAATGACAAGTCGAATGAAGGCAAAGTAGTCGTGAAAGAAGGTCAGAAGATGGAAAGTGACGATTACGAGCAGTATCAACCAATCGAACCAATGTTGACAATGCTAGACAGACTTATACTTCTTACACAAACTACTTCACTTACATGGTCTACACTTCTTCTTGAGAGATGAACAACATTGTAATACTGTTTCAACCTCATCCTCCCATTCATCATACATCTTTGTTCTTTCCTTTAGTCTCTCAACTAATGGAACTAGTTCCTCCATCGAGTATCGATATCTGATACATATCATAACTCTATCAATCAATACTTGTTGCATACTGTAGTAGACACTCCTGTGGGGGGCACTTCTGACAGATCTTGTCCATATGTTCAAGACACACTATTCTTCCATGTGAACACATCAATGCAGACATGAAGAGAGTAGTGTTGCAGATTCTCAAATTGAGTGTTCTTAGGAGGAGAAAGGAACAAGGCGACGAAAACAAAGCTACGCATTATACACAAAATATTTAAAGATTATTTTACATGTGAGTGCGTACACTATATGGTTGCAAGCCCTAGAGTGTTGTAAGGGATACTGTACCTGCAAGCCCTTCCGTCGTCTGCGATCTTCTCAAACTCCACTCTGCATGTCCGTGTTACTCCGTTTTGTACAACGAATGATCTTGTTGCCTGTTCTCGTATTGACATCTGAATCCTTATCTTCCTTCTATTTCTTCCATGTCCTTACCTCTTTCAATTCATCCAATGCTGCAACAGCCATTGAAATACTCAATTTGTCGCATGAATGAACCATTTTGAATACAAGTTCATCATGAGAGAAGACACAATATCTTCGAACAAGAGCATAATCCTTCATTGCGAGTCGTCCCATTCTCAACCAATCCAAGGGGGCAAAATTGACTGCCTCGGCAAAGTTGAGACCAGCATTGAATCCAGCATGGTACGCACGGGGAAATGTGATCACAAACTCTCCAGCATTCTAAGACCAATAATCACTCTTTCAATACTCTTTTCACAGTGTTTCTCGCATTCAAATATACTTTCGGAAAATGTGAAATTGTTTGCATATTCACTTTCCTGGTGAATATTTCTTATTTCCGTAAACATGAGAAAGATTCTTATAGCCAAGGGGATCGGTTTTCAATTAAAAACTTGTTTTGTAAGAGTATTTTAAAGGCGAGAAACATTGGGAGAGAGAATGGATGTACCTGGTGGACAGTGGTAACTCTCACTCCTTTACTCCTCAACAGATAGGGATTGACAGTAGTTGTCATGTGATGAAGCAGATCTGGTTGCCCACGAAATAGTGAAGGACATAATTCTCGCACCACCTTAAAGAGTATATTCTAAACTAGTAATATAGATAAAAGTGACATCTTCAAACTTCTGAGCATCTTCTCCTCCAACTCCGTACCATACTTTTCGTTCTCCCCTTAAATACCATATTTTGATGCATCATTTAGTGACTCTACCAGTGATTGTAGTTAACTGAATACGTCCAATGATCCTCAGTGTGCCAACAAAAGGTAGAGAAGCACATTCCAACGTACACCCATGGTACCATCATACCTTTACAACACATTCTACATATACACACTCTGTGTACATACCTGAGATTCCGGAATCAAAATGTGTAAGGACAGAATCCCTCAATACGGGCATGTTATTTAGATTCCAAGGATGATTTGCTATTATCCTATCTGCCTGTGTCTTTACTTTATCCTTGTCTTCCTTTCTCACAAATCCAGATCCAACCTTTGATGGTCAATTGTCGAATGTATTTAGTAAATTGGTTACCTTGCTAGTAATGAGATCAGCTCCATACTTTACAGTCACTGTATCATCCAAGTCAATCACTTTTCTCCAAAATGTCTTCTCGATCACATCAATTGGAACTTTCTGAGACATGTCTGTCGTTAAAATATTATGCACGACTTTCAACCTGTGGATCCATCTTGAAGTATTCCTTCTTGAAATCATTTGCGAATTCAGAGAACGAGTCCAGATTGAAACTACTATTTGAATCATAAAAACCGAATCCCATTGGCATTCTTCTCAATTGTCGTGCAACACAAGTAGGACATCTCCAATCTCCCTCAATACTCATCCATATACCCATCCTATTACTACTCCCTCAATACTCATCCATATACCCATCCCATTACTACTCCCTCAATACTCATCATAACTGGGCTAACCCCTCGACGTCGAAGACTGGGCACCCTGGATTTTTGAAAATTGGGACCCGAAAAGTGATTTATTTCACTAACTCGCCCCGAATTTTGAAAAAAATTTCGCAGACAAACAGGGCACCCTGGAATTTTCAATTTTTTTTGGACTTGGGACCCTGGATTTTCAATATTTTTTAGCCCGTCGAAAACCTTAGCCCAGGTATGATACTCATCAATATACCCATCCCATTACTACTCCCTCAATACTCATCAATATACCCATCCCATTACTACTCACTCACTTTTGGTACATCTTTCATAGCAGGTTGCATACAGTAAGTATGCATACAATTCTCGCAGTCTTCACATAAAACAAGTTTTGTATCTCCATCTCCTTTGTTGCATTTCATGCATACAACCGAAGCGATCTTATCACTCTTGTTCACTAAACCAACTTATCTTCAAATTAATTCAATCAACCTTACCCTTCGTTTTCCATTGACTGGCAAGAATATTCCTCCCCTTTCTCTTAGTCCCTCCCATCATTCTCTTTCCTCCTTGCATACTACTCCTTCCCTCTCCCAATCCTCGACAGTCATCATTTTCTTCCTTTTTATCACTCTCGTCTTCTGAATCTTCTTCTTCTTTCTTTACTGCACTTTCCTTCTCCTTAACATATGAAATTAATAGATTATCAGGTACGTAATCACCCATATTTCTCGTCCACTATACAGTATAGCTTCTATACTAATACAAGGGAAGTATAGGGGACAAATATCGAAATAACTCTGCATATTTCATCACAGTGTTCACATGGCAACGGTAAAGAGCGAAGTACAAAAAAGAAAGAATCAATGAAGTGTATGATTTTTACTTTCGCTCAATCGTAAAGACAATTTGAATAATACGGTAATCCTTGACTTGGACTGAGTCAATGGGAACAGACCATATGACAATAAGTCAAATTTCGTTTTAAACAGAACGCATACCTCAATATTCATAACAAAAGGATGTACAAGCTTGAGGTAGCTTTCCTTCACCTTGCTTCCGCCCTCAAATAAATCATGCGTAACTTTTTTTTATAATTTCAAGTAATGAAAGAAAATTAATATAGAGGCAGTTTTCGTTGACTTTTGTACCTGATTGCTTTTTATTCCAAGGCACTTTGCTACATAGGTCCATCTCTTGTTCTCAGTCACTGCTTCATGTCCCCCTTCAGCACGGATTAGCTTTAAAAAGATCCAATTAATCATTATTAGCATATACAAACCACGTGCGATCGAAAAAGATCTAGAATTCGTCCATCAATTTGTGGTGCTCTTAGCTTGCTACCTTGAAGTTCCCAATATTTTTCCAATCTTTCTAGAAAACATGCTCTTTCGCGAAGAAGAGCCTCAACCTTAAATGAACAAAAAAGTCAATAAAAGTTTAACATATTAATGGGAAATACCTCATTCAGTCTCTGTTCACGGGGAGTAAACTGGAAAGAAGTCTTGTCAATAGCGAATGTTGGAGCGAATCCCTGAAAAGGGAAGAGTGAAAAACGTAATTCTTGTGACGCAGATTCAATAGCGAAAGTATTTAGCATATATATACAATATTTATATTGATCACTAATGACGGACCAACCTCTGGAGGCACAATTTTAACAACTCCATATTTTTCCGCCTCAGGACGAATTTTAGCAACAAAAGCAATAGGATCCAAAAATTCTTCAGTTGTTGGATAATATGTAGGAGCAAAAGGCGGCCTTTGAAAGCTCTTGAAGAACCGCTCATAATTATCAAAAAACTTCGTAGACCCCTCCATGCCTGACGGAGGTTTATTACACCATCCTGAATATTACTGTATTACTTCAGAACAAAAGCAAAAAAAAATAAAAAGATGAAAAAGATCTAGTACATTGAGAAAGGAAGAGGAGAAAAGGATTTTAGTTAACCATATGGCTCAGGGATAAGCTTGCAATGCCTCACGTACATGTACGCGTACAGACGCATTTTTGGTGAGTAGTGCGCCGCTTTCGTGTTGAGGCGCCCTTAGTTATATTTTGAAAATGTTTTCTAAAACGCGACTTTTAGAACAAGATTTCGTTGCCCATTGCCGGTCGTGCGGTAGTATTACATATATTACGATTCCGGAATGCCTTCTGAAACGGCATTCCTGAATCGTCATATAGTTTTACAGAGATCTTCTATACGAGTGGACTTCTACAACACATTGGTCGAGCGGCGAAAGTAAGAGATCGCTAGCGCAGAGACAGAACTTTTAAAAAAATAATTAAAGGATCCGGGAACCGAATAATTTAGGAAAAGGAAGATAGAGACCGCAATGGCTTTTGGATCGAGGTTTCTAAAAATTCTGAAACCATGACATTTCCCTATAATTCGAAGGCGCTTATTCTAATTATGAGGAAATAAAATAATAAAATTCACGACTAACACCCGAAAAACGGCTTGAAAGTTAAAAATGATCTACCGTATTCCATCAGTTTGCAATAGGGATGGGCTATTTCCCGGACCCGGACCGAGAGGGGCTAATTCCCGGACCCGGACTGCGTGGCAGCCCCAACAACACT
>JACMIF010002771.1:0-16728 GCA_014805445.1 Diplogasteroides magnus | reverse complement strand
AATTTACGAATTTTAATGTAACTAACTATTTTAGTTTAAAATAGTTTAAGCATTTTTCGGGGGGGTGTGTCTTCTTATACGGGTTTTTTTTATTTTTTACATTCTTATATGTAAACTACAGTAACCCATAACCAAATCAATATTCACCTCAATGCCAGGCAACTGCTTCGTGTTCACACCTTTCAATGCATCCAGTGCATAGAAGGAGAGGGAGGAATGCGGATGGGAAGCCCATCTGAAAATCGATACATACCGTAACCTGCATACCGTAATCCATTAATCACCGAGAGGTAATAGCAACAGATAGTTACTTATTTACTATCACTGCAATGTCATCAAAGTGGGAAGAATAACATACGTGATTCGCAGTTGATTCTTGGGGAAGATCATCTCTGGCAGTTGTGGTAGATCGTGAAGTTCTTTGTCGAATAGACAAATGGGACATGGACTCCCATCCTCTTCCAATGCAGAATCTCAACCAATAAACAACCATTATTTGTTGCAGTTCTTATATTACTGTCTAAATGAAACTTCAAACAGTTTGCATTTTAAAAAAAACGTTCACGTGACATATAAAATTACTTTTCAATGTGCGAAACATTTCTACTACTGGTTCCTGCAAGGGTTTCTAAATCGGCTATAAATAGCATTTCTCATTCCGATTTATAATAGTGTAATATACGAGTATTATTATTATGAGTGTGCCCTAATGATAGGACCTATTTGAGTATAACTGTATCGTTTAAAATGCGCCTATAGTTTTCCCGGCCTCTAACAACTAGTATATAAGGCTGATAGTGAGTTTTGGTCACTCCAGTGGCCATTGTTGTACCGAACCTATAATTGTTATTCTCTGTAAAGCTATTAATATAGTGTAGTCTATATTGGCTTGTGAGGATACGACAACACTAAATTTTGCGGCTTCTCCCAAATCGTGAATGGCGATTTTGCTCCCGTTTGGTCGTTTCGTTGCATTTGTTTTCTCTGTCAACGAGGATGATAAATTTCATCATTCTCCTTAGGTAACCCCAGTTCATTGAAGAGTAAGTACGCCATCCAAATTCGACTCCACTGGAATTAAGATCGGTGAGTTATCAGTGCTCGCTTTATTCTGCATATTTATTAATTTCCTGTTGCAGTATATCTTCGTTGTGTGGGAGGTGAAGTTGGATCCATCTCTGCACTTGCTCTCAAGGTCGGACCTCTCGGACTGGTATGAGTAGATACTTTTGCAGAAAGAGCCGTTTTTTTCTCTTATATCATTAAGCGTATTTTAGTCTCCGAAGAAGGTCGGAGATGACATTGCAAAGGCTACTGAAGACTGGAAGGATATCAAGGTGACCTGTAAGCTCACCATCCAGAACTGTCTGGCAAAGATCGACGTTGTTCCTTCCGCTGCCTCACTCATCATCAAGGAGCTCGCAGAACAACCTCGCGATTGCAGAAGGGTCAAGAACGGTACGGAAGTGTGAGAGGAATAGCGTAAGGGTCGGGTTAGCCCCCATTGGCTCCTATCCCCCAGTTCTTTTTCGTGGTATCAAACCATAGAACAGTTCTGGTAACACGCAAACGACTGGTAAGCCTTAGACTTGTAAAAATATATTGGCGTTGAACGATTAAGGAGTGCTTTTTAGTGAAGTACAAAGGCAACATTTCGTATGATGCCATTTTGAAAATCGCTCGTATGATGAGGCATCGTTCTATGGCTCACAAGCTCGAGGGAACACTTCTTGAGATCCTCGGTGAATATTTGACTTAGGTGCTGATTGTGAGTAACGTGTTAGCTTGCAGGTACCGCACAGTATATTGGCTGCACCGTTGACGGAATGCATCCACATAACCTCGTCGACAAAATTAGGACCAGAGAAGTGCAAGTTCCTGCCGAACAATTAACATTCGTCATTATTGTTAGCCATTGTTCTTACATCCACTTGCGAATAAATTTCGTTAATTGATAAGATGTTATGCGTTTGACGAAGCAGTACTGATATCGTTGCGTGGCAGGCTTTGTCGGATGTATATTCGAGGCTGTCGATTGGTTTTTCGAGGAACATGGTGACAAGTCGAGAATAACATATTTTCTAAAACTGAAATAGAAGGGCGGGTTGTATTCGTCAAGTATTATCCAAAGTGTTCCTTCTAAGCTTGCCTACGATTCGAATTCGAACAATCCCACTTTCGATCAGGAATAATGGAGGAACTACAAAACAAAACAATAACACATTATTCGAAGAGAATAATTGATGATTTGAAGACCCAGGTTCCTTGAGAGAATATCTTGTAAGTTATGGGTCAATAGTACAGACTAGAGACCTTGAATTGAATATCATTTGCATGGATTCGAATCTTTCAGTGGACGGTATTCGATTGAAACGCATCACTACTTTCACTCTGCTCGACTGTTACCTCAGATCCCGGTCGTGTCTATAATCAGCAGTAGACGACCGCGCTGTAAGGGAACAGAAAGTATAATGCGTTCATCGAAACGAATATTTTGATGGAAGTATTCGTTTCGATGAACGCAATATACTTTCTGTTCCCTTACAGCGCGGTCGTCTACTGTTGATTATAGACACGACCGGGATCTGAGGTAACAGTCGAGCAGAGTGAAAGTGGTGATGCGTTTCAATCGAATACCGACCACTGAAAGATTCGAATCCATGCAAATGATATTCAATTCAAGGTCTTTAGTACAGACCCACTCAGTACCCTTGTGAACGCGTCTATTTGCTATTTGAAGTTCGTACAATTCAAAGCTCATCATCATTGCTAACATACAATTAAATCATGCTTATTTCCTGCTAACAAACGATACAGTATAGTCAAATCGGCCTTATCATTAGGACACACTCATAATATCTATACGGTACAAAGTATACCCGTATACTAACCGTAGTTCCTTGAAACGCAATCGAACGACAATTGAGAGGGATTGCATTCAATGCGATTCTCTCACCTTTTGTATGTCTGCATTGAGTGGCCAGAATGTGATCCCATTCAGCCTTGAATGAGAATGTCGCTCCATCATCGTAAGCCTCACTTCGATGCGCCGATCGATGAGCGTTATCGATCACCTACAGTAATCCATTGATTCTACCGTATTCCAGAATGAAAAAGAGAATAATTTGATCCTAACGATAATAACGACAGTTATGGCGTTTTTTTGTTGGATTTTAGGCGAAGGAGAGCTCATGAACTAGAATTATTTACAACCACTATAACTCGTGTGGTTGAAATGATGGTTGCTGACAAAAATAAATGGTGTGAAAATGCAACCTCAACAGCAGTATCAGAGAGATGTGGATGATGTGTTGTTTTTGTCTCGTGGACGGATGCAGTAGAAAACGTCGTCATCGAACGGCCAACTCTAATAGTTTTGAAATGAAATTTATAAAATATCAATTGATTAATTCCAATTTGTATATATAAAATTAAACAAGACGCATTTTCAACATAAAAAAATCCGATGCACCCGAAATTCGCCACGTATATTGAGCTCTTTGAATCATTTCCTCTTTCCCATTCAAGGGTATCGCTTGTTAATCGGATTCCCATTTCTGTTGAGAGGTCAAACAAGTTTATGGCTGTAATCCAATAGTAGATGCGAATCGTTTCTTTGAAGTGAGCGATGCTCCTCAGAGTCAAACATTCTGGATCACTAAAGCATAACTAGACGTACAAAGTGCCCCTATTTAACCATCATTTCCTCCACTATTCCCATAGGAGATATTCAGCTCGATGTAAACGAGGCTTACTGTAAGACATGACGTCAAACTTTGAATCCGCTCAATCCGATTTCATTCTTCACTCACAACTTTATCTCAACAAAGATCGTGTGTGAGGGGGCCAAAGAGGGATAACAAAGTGAATACTTACTCTTATTACTATTGTTAATTAAAACAATCCAACGGGCAGCAGCGAATCCAAGGCAAAACATCGTCATTTATATAAAGAATAGACCGGTATATTGTGGTATTTGCTACAGTAAGCGGGAGGGAAATCCGTATGGGAAGCAGTTACTCTACCATACATGACTATTCATATCTATCCAAATCTGCCGAAACAAAGACAGATAAAGCGTCCAAGGATACGAAGAACGCTCTAACAATACAAAATATAGTAGTACCAAGAAATCACAGCTATAGGACAAATCTGTACACTGTACTAATCTTCATATCAGTCTAACAGACTGAAAAAGAACAACTACGAAATGAAATGCTCAGATAAAACGGGGTTTCGAGTAATCAAAGGTATGGCTATACATGTGGAAAGGGGGCACGTGTCAAAATGGATACCATTCTGAAGAAGAAGTCAAACTTTGAGGGCGAGAAAAAGAGGAGAGCGTAGACACACACACGTTTTGGGGGTGAGGTAATGGAGATTGGGATGTGTTGGAAGGGCGTCGTGTACCATTTGAAGTCTTTTGAAAGCCACAATTAGGGCAGATGGGAAGCAGTAAGCAAGTACACGCAAAATAGTGCAGAAATGGAGGAAAGATCACCGATACACAAGAATGGTACTGTAAGTGCTCGCATGTGGCTAAAATGAAGCTACCGTAATCGAAAACTGCGACAAGACTAAACTGCAGTTGTGGAATTTCGTGGTAACTATTTAGGAATGGAAAACAAACAAGAACTGAAAAAGGAGAGAAAACCATCTAGCGGGACGATACTCAATCGATATTGATAATTATATAAA
This sequence comes from Diplogasteroides magnus, assembly GCA_014805445.1. Classification (NCBI taxonomy): domain Eukaryota; kingdom Metazoa; phylum Nematoda; class Chromadorea; order Rhabditida; family Diplogasteroididae; genus Diplogasteroides; species Diplogasteroides magnus. Next base: position 12,030 of record JACMIF010002771.1, on the reverse strand, counting down.
CCCAGCTGCTGGGAATCAGTAAAGTATCGAGAAAATTCCAGCAATTGAATTTACGACTAAAGTATAGATGGATAAGCAACAATAGTGATGATGTCATCAAGTAAGCTATAAATACTCCTCTGAGGTTTGGTTTACATTCACAGCACCGTGGGGGCCTCTTTGAGAACAGTCAACAACGGGATCAGAGTACAAACTATAAAGTGCTACCAGATGAGGAGAGGCTCTCTGAGTCCTGAAAAAGTTTCCGCTATAATTTGAATTTGAAAATAGGCGGTAATGTACCTCTACTTCTTCTTCTTGGAAGTCTTGCTGTCCTTTCTCTTCGCTTCATACTTGGCGAGATCGGCATCATTGAGTCCTCCATCATAGTCACGATTCGTCCAGTATGTGTGAGCACTCAAACAAACAATTCAACTCACTCCAACCAATGTCACTTCTGTTGTTTGTCAACTATGGTCCAGCCAAATGGGCCATTCTAGACATTACAATACAAAACAAATAATTATTGAGTCACTGTCAGAGGTGCTCAAACCCTGGTATTTACCGGGGAGACCCCGCAGTATATTGCGTAAGCCCCGGCCAGATACTTATGCACATCGAGCTTCGCACACGAGCCGGGTTGGGAAATGGAGGGGGAGGGGCCCATCCCCTCCCTTTCTCCACCCCGCGCATGTGCGAAGCTCTATGAGCATAAGTATCTGGCCGGGGACTACGCAATTTACCGGGGTCGCGCCCACCTCTGGTCACTGTCTTCGAGACCTGATCGCAATTCATTTAATTTCAATGATACCTCAGATCATAGATGTGCACTCTTTGTCAGCAATTTTTCGCTGCAGTGTTCCCAAAATTATTTCCCCAAAATACACTGTAAAAACGCAAATCTTTCCCATCACGCAGGGTACTCCCACTAAAATTTTCTCAAATACACTGCAAAAACGTAAATTTTTGGCCTTGCAGGCAGCTCCCACTTAAATTTACAGGGTGTTCCCGTAATTTATTACAGCCCAACGCACATATGGCTCAGATCACTCAGAATATGATAATAAAATACCTTGAAGTCTGAGGTCGTGAGAATGCCAGACTGGTGGTGAGTCCAACCTTGCGGGTGCGTCTGAATAACAGGGTTTCAATATTATTATATTCTTCATTCACTCCAGACATTCAAAAAATTGTACTAAGTGTCAATCGTATTAATGCATACATATCTAGGAATCTTGATATAGTAACCCTCCCTAACTACCGTATACTCACTCATCGAGAATGGGCGGGAAGATGCAGTCCACGCTGTCCTGCGCCATGCACTTGTAGCTGCTCTTGTAGCCCTCCGAGTCAGCCCTATAAACAATACAATATTTAAAATCCCGCGAAATTCGAATCCAATTTTGGCGGGAAAAGCAAACCTCTTGACTGTCCCTGAAGGATCGATGATGAGAATACGCGAAGTCTCCACTCCCACTGCCTTGTACGACTTGACGTCCTGCATAGAATAGAATACCGTAATTCAGTTCCAATCAAAGATACATTCGATTCGCCCGCAGAAAATGTAAAAGAATACCGTTTCACGGTTGCCGAATCCAGCAAAGAACGGCGATTGTCCGTGGAAGAGTTTCTTCAGATCACTCAATGCAGCAATCTTGAACTCCTCTGGCTTGCGCTCGATCACCTCCCTGCAAAAGGCAGCGATGAGTGGGTGAGCAGAACTTGAATGTTGAGAGTGGGAAGAGAGAGAGTTTGTTACCATTAGACCACGCTCACCTTCTGAAGGCAACTAGTACAGAGTCGGGAGCGAGGAGAACGGGGCCCTCGGGCAGGACTCGAGAGTCTTGTTGCACCTACAATGATAAAGGATCATTTTACGATTCAAACTCAAGTAGAATATGAAAAAGGGCGGCAGATATTAAAAGTAAAACTAGCGTACCTTCTTCAAGTAATTCTTGGTCATAGACGACTGTCCAATTGCACGTGATGACAAGTAGACAAGTTTGTACCTGAAATACTAGGTATTCACAAACTCAATGTACTACCTGCAGGCAAATATGTTTCACCAATTCTTTTGATGTTTAGTATGAGCAATAGGTAGAACAACAAAATTAAGCAGGAAGAGAGTGAATACAAGACTAATGGACACCCCTGACACCCAATAGCTCTTGACTGTGTAGCTGGATAGTTCGTTCATCAACATAAACACTTACCCATTCTGTTTGATCCTCGTATACAATTCAGCCACTCCCAAATGTGCCCATTGTCCTCCAATGGCAGGAATTATGTGACCGAGAACATCAGACTTCGTGATTGTACCTATAATGCATATATTACTACATTCTAATCGATATTAAACTATATTATACGGGTCCACAACGCAATTTCTAAACATTTTTCGGGTTCAAATACTTGCTTCAAAAATTATTTAAAATGGGGGCATTAAAGTGGATTTGTTCGTGCTGCTAAGAAGAACAGAACAAGAAAACTCACCATCGATATCCGAGATAACAATCTTATCTGTGTGCTTGTACAGGTATATGTTGCACGCACACCATGATGTTCCCTGAAATGGAATACCGTAGTCACCAAATGATACAATCAACGAATAAGTGATATTGTCTACCGATCAATCAATGGCTACCGTACCTGGAACTTGGTTGTAATGGAGAATCTGCACTCATTCGCTCCCCACTGCAGTCCCAGGCTCTTCAGACGCTCCGATGACAGACGAAGAGTGCGGATGAACCTGCAAAAACATTGTTCGCTAGCAGGATCGAACCATCAACATCTATGTATTTTGGTAGACAAGTCGTCTGCCATTACACCACCGTCACCCACCTCATCTCTTGGTTGGGGCTGTCGCTCAGTTCGTCTTCCTGTGTCACGTCTTCCTCTTCGCTCATGGCACTGCGAACAAATAAAGATTGATTTAAAATATATCGAAATTCAGGTGAAATACGACGAAGTTCTCCTAACAATTGTACCGTCATACTTAACTAGAATCTTCAAGTGAAAAAATGGAAATGGACAAGAAAGTGAGATATAATATGACGTGAATGAATACTCACAATATCTCAGAGGGTGCCCTCTCCTTCTTCTTCTTCAATGTTCCTTCGTTGTCTTCCACTTTGTTGAGGGCAGAAACGACACTCTCTTGAGTAGGAGTCTGCAATTTACAACAGTTCACGTTTTTTTCTATTTAACATTTTTTAATCACAAGAACAAAAGGAAGCATTTGCATACTCATAATTAATTCTCAGCTGTTTCTAAATAGCAATGGTCAGACAGACTAGGTCAGTATGCTCAATGGTAAAGATTCTCTAACCTGATCCTCAGGAGTGACTTCGACATCAGTGCTCGAGAGTGCTGAAGGAGACGATGGTGACGTGTGCTGTCTCGATCCGTTGCCGCTGTCAGCGTCCGTTGAAATGCTAAAACACGGATTGGTGTCATTTGTGAAATGGAAGAAAGTGATCCTCACATTGCAGTTCCTGGCTTGCCAAGGTATTTCTCCAACTTGCTGGGATCAGTGGTGGTTCCACTCGTGAGCAGATCGTCCAGATAGATGCCACCATCCTGTAACAACCAAGAAAGTGTACGTGCAAACAAAACACTTTTCGAAGGCCATAAAACGGTCATTTCAATGCTTCTTAGACTATACCAATCACTCAAGTAACTTGTTAGGGAATATATACTATCAAAAATAGAAGTTTCATATATCTGCATGCATTTTCAAATTGCTAGCGATAAGAAATGCACGCCTCTTCTTCTTGTGGATACCTTCAATTGTGGCCAATCCCCATATACAAAGTATAAAGGATCCTGAACGGGTCATACTACAATATTAACAAACTACAAACTACAAGAATGAGAGTACAAACCATTTCATCAGGGGTGGAGCCGCCATTCTTGCCCTTGGCAGGAGATGTTGTCGTATTTGAAGAACGCCACCACCAGTTACTCCAGTAGGATTGCTGAAAAAGGTCATGTTGCATGAAAAAAAACTACAATATAGATTCTGAATGTCAGTATGTGTTCATATGGACTCTAACATCTTTCAGTCATCTTTCAATTGCTTGTTCAAGATGAACTACCACAAACCCGGTAGATGTGCGATGTATGACCAACCTTTGGCTTTGCTGGTTCAGCGTCTTCCTTCTTCTGTTCTTCGCGAGTCTTAGGGAATTGTCCCCAGTTCCACACTGTCACATCGTTGCCATTCTGCTGAATATACAATATATTTTACAAATGAAACACTAAAAATCTTCGCACCCACTCATATTGTAATACGCAAATTTTTAGCGTTTTAACCTCGTGAACATAATTTTTAAAATATCATTTCCGCATCCCGCAATACTTTACCTCTTGTGATGCCTTATGACGATCGAGTTCCGAATCAGATAGTGCCCCTTCAGCCAGATGAGCAGCCGTTACTGCATCCATAGTGGCCATTCTGGATTGAGGAGCAGGTGAAGAGAGACCAGAGGAAGAACCAGAAGAGGAATGACCATCGTCTTCCTATAAACACATAACCATTATAAATGTAATGAGCAACTTCTACTTGTTACTGTAACTAAAGACGACTGTACCTGGCTGACTTGTATTGTAATGGGCGAACTCTTGCTGGGAGTTAACTTCTCTGATTCTTTCTTCTCATTCTTCTTCACAGAAGAAGTGGGAGTGACCTCACGAGATCCAGATGAAGAAGATCTACAAAAGAGGATATTGATGAGTGTTCATTCACAACAATCACTGCAACTGGAGCATTCGAGTTCACGGTAAAACGTCAGATTCAATTGAACAGATATCAATGATTATATAATAATCTCTGATTACCTTCTCCTCTCTCGATTGAGTGCCTGTGACTTCGTGTGGCGAAGACGAGGAACTCTGCAAGGAACAAACCATTTTATTCGTATATAATGTACAAGGTCTAATCATTCAATGATATACCACATATTTGAAGATGATAGAAATGCAAAAGAAACGTACCTGCGACTGTTTGATGAAGGAGTCTTCAGTCCTTGAGTGGGGGCAACCACTGTTCCACTCTTCTCTCGCTCCTCCGGTGGCTGCTGCATTTGAAATCATTATGATTCCCGCACGGAAAACTTGGACATTGATACTACAGTGGAAAACAAACAAAGTCTGGAAGCGAATACGACAAAATAATAGTTACCGTAATGCTGGACGAGCTGTTGTCGTCGATGATGGAGAGATTAGGCAGCGATCGATTCTTTCGCGTCGAGAACACTGATGAGGAGTACGGTAATGTCATCTTACGCTGCTGTGCAATTGAGGGAGAGGCACTGAAATAAATGGGAATGACAATGAGGGAAGCGAGGACGATGTATTTCTCATCAGTCCGCCCCTTTTGAACCCCATCCAATGTGAGATGTAAACTGACTTGATATCTTGCATTGATCCATCCTTCTTCTTCGATGATCTCACCATACTCTTGGAACGACGAATGGAACCTGAACAAATAAATGAATTATTTGAGCAAGGAACTGGAATGATCTTGTTATATCCTTACAAAGAAAAATTCAACACATTTAAAATATAGAATGATACCGTACCCATTAGACTGGAGACGGGACTGGCTCCCACAGGGAATGTTGATGATGGAGCCACATTGACTCCTGTAGACATTGGACGAGAAATGGAAGTGGATGAAGAAGAGGAAGAAGCACTTCCGTCTGAACGAACAACCATTATGATTCCATTCCATTCAATCACTGCATTCCTTCTCTTTTCCAGGTCCATCACAGTGCATCTACTATACTACTGTCTGAAATCTTCTCATACGTTCTAACTGGGTATACCCGCAATGAAACCCAAACCCACCAGTCTTCTTCAGATGTCTCTCCAGTGTGCGTGATGTCTCAGCGAGCACCTACAATGATGAAGTTGATCCGAGAGAAGTATCATATACCCAATTACAGTATTCCATCATCTAACTATGCCCAACTGAGCTACCGTATACGGGAAAAACGACCGTACCGAGTCCGTTCCTGGACGCAAGTCGCCTGGCACGGGACTTGTGAGCATGAAGTCAGGAACCTTCTCGTCTGTTTCCTGCAACTATCATCTTATTTCATCACTCTAAAATACCATTTCAATTGACGTCCAAAGTAGTCCGATGCACTTGAGTGATGTATTCATTTGATACCTTACCTCAACAAAGAATGCGATTCCACTTTCACTCAGTTTCATCCTCAACGTCTTCACCTCCTGACCGTTTATGAGGATGTCCACGTACTGAATTCAACAAATATTTATTATTATTTTTGGTTTTCATCAAGCGTCAGAAGTGACAGAAGGTACAATCCATACCATTATGTTTGTTTTAATGGTATGACAATACATTCATTCATAATCAAATGAAAATATTCCCCTTATCGTCTCACTCTTTCAATTAGAGATACCGTACCTTCTCCTTGTAGTTGAAGACTCCATACTTTCCGAATCTGACATGGAAGGGTGTTGAGTGGAAGTCTCCATTCGGTTGTTCCACTACGATCACGTCAATCGCACCTGTAAAACCTTGTGCTTCTATAACACTTTATAATGTGAGAATATCGGATTTCATCTAATCTTCTAAAAGACCAAATTTCAGAATTAAATTTTCAAAATCAAAAAATTAGCGAAATTTTCTTAACGAGTTCAGTGAAAATGATACTGACCAGATAGTGTGGCCGGATTGATCTGCTCATAGTAGAACTTCATGTTCTGGAACATACTACTGTACATTCGATAGGCGTAGTCCATGGCTGGTTACGGTAGTAGGAATACTGTAGCTGCGCTGGCGGTGAGGGGGCAAACTTGTAGCAATGACGCTGCGCGGTGTCCGCTCCTCTTCTTGGCGTCAGAGTGGCGGAAGCAGGGAAAGACGAAACCCGGCTCGGCTATGCTTCACGTCTTGTCGATATGTTACTCGTTGCGGTAGGAAGTTGATGCGCGCTGTGTCGCTCGACCGCCTACGGTACCGTTCTGGACCCTTCTGAAAAGAACGATTACTGTAGACAACATTCGTTGTGGGACCACGGTACAGTAATGAGCACGCAACGATTCGTAGCGCGCGGGAAAGGGTGGAGTGATGGTGAGACTGCTATTGGGAGAAGCCATAAAGTGGAAAGGGAAGATGAGGAGAGATTCAAATCACGCCATCTCTACGAATTATACAAAGAAACAGCTGATAAATGATGATTCACTCTTCAATTCAGGATTGAATAGAGTGAAGAATGATGAGAGAGAGGGCAAGGTTAGTGTGGGGTGATTGGGAAATCACTTATCATATTGGATTCATTCATCGTTCTTTGCACTGTTCAAACTAGAATGTTTGAATAGTGCGAGGTACAAGTTCATTACTCTTATCAACCCGCCAGTAATCGTACTAGTTACCACGTTATGGCTCAGACTGCAGTTGATCACACAAGATGGTAGACATCATTTTTGTGACTACACTGTGCCGCCTGATCGGTCAAAGTTCCTTTTGCCTTCCCTCTCGCAATGATGCTACACTGCTTAGCCTTCATTTCTTTGACACAAAAAGTACCAACGTGCAGGATGCAGAGAGACAGAGGGCGCTTTACTTTACTGCTAACAGCCCCCTTCCTTCTCTTCCTGTGTTCGCTGGGATTGAAAGACTACCTGTCCAGCTGAGTGGTGACAAAAGTAGTGAGGGGACGGATAGAGGAGAAGGAGGGGAACTTTCACTGACAGTAAAGAGGATTATGGGACTTGATTCGTATACGATTACACTGCAAAAGATGTACTGCTAAACAATATGGCTAAGATATTTACACTTAAAATTAGGCGACAAGACGTTCGAAAAATTTTTCCCTGGAAAGGCGAACAATTGGTGAACAAATACGGGCACAGTCTGTTGTGCTCTCTTCACGGAAGATGAGAGGTGAAGAGGAAAGGAATGGACGAGTGACTAAAGGGCTATTTACCCTTGTCTGCGAGCCCTTCACAAAATCGAATAAATCAATAAATTGAAGAAAAAAGAGGGACAGCCAACTGGCCGGGATTCGACAAAACAACAGATGCTGTCATTAGTTTTGCAGTGAGTCAAAGCCGATTATCAACACGGTAGAACCCGGAGTGACGAAGGTAATGAAAGGGAAAAGAAAAGGATGGTGGAATATAAACAACACGTTCGTGCGCATTGAGATTCTCATGATGAGTCACAATTCCATGTTGATAGTATGACGAAAGAGTGGAAGAAGAGAAGAGGGAGAAAGGGGTCTGGAATCATGCATCGAACGTCTAAACACACTACTCCCTACGCGCTATGGACACTCTCTGGTGCTTTGATCTTGCGCCATATGCGCGAATTTCGTCTCGTCCAGTTGAGACTCGACGGGATTACGAGGCATGATTAGCCCTTTTGCACTCATTTCCTCGTATTTCCGTTGAACTTGCAAACTAGACTAGTGGAAAAATGCCAATTGAATGTGTTCGCAGCTGGTGCGACACAAACTGGTGGCGGCTATGAAAAACCGTATCATGTGCACGGCGACACTGCAAAAAGATGCAGATCGAGGAAGATTTCACGGAAAAAGAGTGCCGAAAGAGCTTCGCTACTCATAGTCACAACTTGAAGGGGAAGCCAAAGAAATGACGAAAGAAATGGTGCATTCAAAAGAGAAGAAATGGAAGTAGTAAACGTTCCCATCGTAAAATCATTTCCCATAATAAATCAGTCTGCGACGAGACTCCGGAAATGGCTCCGAAGGCCAAAAGGACACTAATAGCCCCGCTGGCGGAATAAGAATGAGATGCGGGAATTCGAGGAGGGCCAAGGAAGGCTCAGGAAAGCATCCATGCATGTCTAATTGACTCGATTTCGCGGTCATCGAACATTTGTGACAGGGGATCTACTCTGCCGGAATTCCGGCTTTTTAACGATAGTTTCAAATTCATCAACGGTTTTTGAAACAAGTTCTAAAAAGGAAATTGCTCTGAAGTGTCTTACATGAAATTAGCCGGCTCGAACCTAGTACACATAGTGAAGAACTTGGGCAGAGAGTGAGTGGAGACTAATTTGCAGTCTCTTCTCCTCCTCCTCCTCCTCCTCCTCCTCCTCTTGTATAGAGTATGTAGGGGCAGCCCTTGTCACGGACACTTCCCCTCTGGTCATCGACTCACACATTGCCACACACGCCAAAACCACCACTTTCCTCGTCTCAAATAGATGTTGACGTCGCCCTTTGTCTCACTAGACATGACATCCCCAAGGATACGGGAAAAGGGCACAGCATTAAAAATGAAATCGAGGAAGCAGAGTTTCTTTTACCTCAGAATCTCAAGGCACGATGTACATCGGTCGGGATGACGTGAGGGACAGGAAATGTGGATGTCTCAAGGGTCAGAGTAGAGGTTGAGTGTGTGGACAAGGGAAAGAACACGCGGTTGCCCCTCCATCCACTCTCTACTCTGTGCACAACTCACTTCTCTCCCATAGGACAAAGTCCATCAGGCTGCAGAGGGGGAATCACTCCAACCAGTAACGATAACAGCACAAACATTCACACATCAACTGTGCTTTCAATTGTTTTGCAATGATCAAATGATGATTCTGCACGCTTGCCCCCATGCATTTTATCGTTCCACCCACTATGGACGATCACCCGACTGCAGCCTAAGTAAGCCAATTCCAGTTTTTCTCTGCTGCTATCACGGAGTACGGCGGAGTGAAATGTTACACACACATGGTGTGCTCGGTCAACATGTTTTTGTTTAATAATAAAATGGGGGAAACGTAAAAAGCTGAAGTGAAGTCGAGTCTCGAGAGGGGGAGGAAAGAATTCACATTGGCAATTTCCTGGCCATCTGTCCAGGAGAAGAGAGTGGCCAATTGAATAAACTGGCCAACAAGTGAATGAGTACTATAGAGTGACGCACTCTTTCAAGAGTGACCGAGATGAGAAGATTCCAGAATTGAACGGAATCCAGAGGATAATGCCCACTGGCCAAGGATGAGTGGACGTGAGAAATTGGGGACTGAGTTCAAACATCCAACATCGGCCACACTTTGTTACAGCCGAGACTCGAGATTTGGCTAATCTTGCAGAGAGCTCACTGAGCAAAGTATTTTGCCGTTAGCAAAAACAATACTCTCTTTGTGTTCATAGCAGAATGAAAACCCATGACAACCTATAAATTTAATGAAAAGATTGCGACAAAAAACCAGTGGCATTTTGTTCAGGAAAACTGTACATTGTCCTCGAAATAGCACTGGTATGTCAGTATCATGACCGATCAAGGGTGAATTGAGATACCTCTGTGTGCCCTTGGAGTGTTTGCACGTACTGGCCATCACTAGGCATTGGTGAGAAGAGGGAGAGGGAATGATCAGAAATAGAATAGTAAGATACACACAGTATGTCCCTGCAGTGATTACTACTTTTAAAATCATAAATATACTATACCCATCGGAAAAGAAACTAGAAAGTTCGCCAATGATAGAAATAGTGAAAGGGGGTGAACAAAACAGTTTGGCAGGGCGATATTGTGAGTGGGAAAACTGGAGGTCGATCGTAATCAGGCGATGAAAATGGCCGGAATAGGCAACAAGGACGACGAACCACCTGCATCACTAATCTATCTCCTTTCTCGTCTATTCTGGTCGTTTACCCATCATTTCATTTGCACAATGCAATGAGAGTTCATCTGTTCGATCGACCAGTGAAACGCAAAGAGAAAGTCGCTATACGAACGGCTGATGACGAGACAAAAAACAGCCCGCGGGTCTTTGAAATTTGACACTCGCGGACTATTACAATCAGAGCAGTGGAAGAAGGAAGCTGTAGAGAGTAGACAACTGGTAATATATCGAGGAAGAAACAATTATTATGTCTTTCGAGGCACTCGTTACATAAAAACAAGTTAAAAGTCATAGGTCAGAAGTCGAAATTGGCAGTGGAAATGCGCGAAAACACCATCGCTCGAAGGGGGAACAAAGAGGAAGGGCCAATCCATAACCAGTCCTGACTATGCGTGCGCCCAGCTGACCCAATGTATTGAAAAGTAGCCACTAGAATCTGCCAGAATTCCCACTTGACTAAGAAAACAACCTCAAACACAAGTGGTTTGATTATCAAACACGGTCATTTCCCAACCAAATTTCGTAGATTTCGTATAGTTTCAGCGAACACGTTCACAAGCCAAGCATAAAAATAAAGGAGCCAAAAGAATACAAAGCTGAGACCGCACTAGACATTCAGAAAGTAAAAAAAGAGAAAAGCACGTAGTGATTTTAGGTGGGTAAAACGCTTTGAATAGAAAAAGAAGACCCTCGAGCAACCTTGGCACCATGCCAAGGAATGAAGCGCGCAAAACCAGAAACGCGCCTTAGCTAAGTTGCGCCAACAGTTTGGCGGTAGTTTAAATTTTTTAATAATGAAATCGCTTTAAGAAATACTTTAGGGTTGTGCAAGGGGGTCAGATAGAGGCCACTATGAAACGTCAGTGTATTTTTAGTGACCAGTCCTAGTAGGCCAATTGACGAAAACATTAGGGGTTCTAAACATTAGGGGCTCGACTCCTCGGAATTGCCGAATTAGAACCCCTAGAAAACATCATAAAACACAGTGCTTCGCGAGGGGAAGTGTGCGAGAGCGCCGGACAGATGAGCAAAATCACCCCCCTTGCCCATAGCGCAATAGGTAGCGCGCTTATCTCTCGACCCATAGATCGCGGGTTCGATCCCGCAGGAGTGCAAATGCCTTGCTCCTATTTGCAAATCACTCCTGTGAGGTATTCACGTAACACTTTATCAAGCTTCTTTCATTGCATGTAAGAACGATGAAAATAGCGACAAGCATGGCGACACCCAAAATACATTCAAACACATCTAGTTTCGCAATCACAAGAATAATCAAAATAATTCATTAGCTAAAACATCAATCGGGACCCTGCAGCACTAAAGCTAATCATTTTAATTCGCGATAGCTTCGATTGCTGACCATCACCTAACTTTTGAAAGCGCAACGGCGGCCGAAATCGAATTTCTGCATGTTCAGCCATAAAAAGTACAAT
>JACMIF010002770.1:0-16730 GCA_014805445.1 Diplogasteroides magnus | reverse complement strand
TTGCCCCACAAATCGTAGGGCACTTGCATACAACTTGTTTGGCAGTTTCCGATGGTCCGGATGATGAGTTTAGTATTCGAAAAATCATGATAAATATGCTCGACTCTAATTCAGTTTTTTTTGAAACCCGATTTAAAATTTACATAAAAAAATTTTTTTTGATATTTAATGCGCGACCCTAATTCATAAAAAAATTTTTTTTGATATTTAAAAAAACATTGAAAAATATAAATAATTACATAAAAAATTAAACGATTTCTGTTCTCTAAAAATTTGGAAGAAACTCATACAACTTCGTTTTGGAAGGTATATTTTGGCCACATACAACCTTGTTTAGGAAAGAGGGGTAGAATAAGAATAAGACTAAAAGTATATATTTCTCTATAAGGGTTAGATTTTTTCTTCTTTTGCATTTCAGTGTCAACAAGAAACTTGTATTGGAATTTAATCGTAATCTTGGAGGAAATAATCAATTGAAGATGGAGGAAGTGTGCGTTTATATAATAGAATGAAAGCATACTATACAGTATTATGATGTATAGCTAACACAAGGCTCTTCAGATTCCGTAACCGTACGCACAAGCATATTCACATCCGTGAATTAGATTATTTATGTAATTCCCAATCTGACATCCCGTGTGCATTTATCTTCAAGTTGAATTTATTGCTGTACATTTGAGGACTGGGTTTCCCGAGATATATCATTCCTTTCCCTAAGCTTGTGTTTCGTAGTTGACACTTTATGTGTCTTTCTTGTATTCAGTCTTCTTCAAATTGTTGCCATCGTGCCGGGTGAAGGCTTATAGTCGATAAACTTGTCTGTCGATCATACTCAAACATCTTTCAATTGAACCAGGGGACAGTCAGGCTATATTTGGGAAGAACATCAACCTGGAATGACAATGGAATGAACGGGAGGAAGGAAATGGGGTTTCTAAAGCAGCAATTTTATGCATTTATAATTGGTCTAATTTCCTATGTGCAGTCGTCCATCGCATGAGAGAGATAACCGGCATTCGGAGAGTAGACACATGAGACATGCAGTATCTCCTCAATATCTCCCTTGAAAGTTGTCAGGCTCACAACTGCACATCCGTTCTGATCGTTGTGCACTGCGAGTACTGTAGTCGCCGTGTATCTGGTGTAGAGTATGTCTCGTGCCCTTCCAGTCATGAGACGATAAATCTGATTGTATTCAGGGTAAATGGAAGAAGACATTTTGGACATGGAACCATCTGTAATCATGTCATTGCAATGAGAATGGATGGAAAGTGTCACTTCTCAGGGCGGACTCTCCCTTCTTCATTACATGAACTACTTCAACTCCTCTTTCTATGCAGTACGCCACTGCTTCGGCGGAAGACATCCCGTCTCCCACCACGATTACCCGAGATACTGTAGAAGTCTCCTACATGATAGCAAGACAAAAGATATAGCGAAATAGAGTGAAGGACCTCTTGATCGGCCATTCTGTCCTTGAGTGATCGTACATCATAGACAACTCGAGTGCATTGTGGTTCTCCTTCCACCTCAACATTTCATCTTCTCGGTTCAACTCCATTGACTAGAACTCCTCTTTTCATTGAATAGAATAATTCAGCCAAACACTAACATTCTACTCAACGTTACCATATAATCTTGTCGTCGCACGTCAGAACAAGACATAAAATGAATGAAAGAAAATGTTACAATACCGTACCTGCAGGAGTCGTGATTGCATCTTTCCTGTTGCTACAACGATCTTCCTGCATGTGAGCGAGAAGACAGCGCCATCAGCGTCTTCTCCTTCCACCAACCACAGTCCACTCGCTTCCTTCTATAAAGGTAAGTTCAGGACCTTTAACATATTTGCATACTGTTTAATGTCTCAGATCACCCCGCAATTTCTCCAACCATCTCTACAGCGCAGAAAGAACAGCTATTTCTGCCCTGCAGGATATGACAAATCTAAAATTGGAAGTAGAAAGAAGTGAGATTTCTTCAATTTCCTCACTTCCGTCTGCGGTCAATAGTCACTTTCCAACAGCCCAGCCTGCAGACATCAAACATCCCAGTAAGTGAACGATCTTGATTGGAATGAACTTGGTTCACTTATTTGTTCACATCAACTCTTCACTTGACTTACTTTTCCCGTCGTTCAACTATCAACGTGATACGTAATTACTTGACAACTCATTGTGACAAAAGACGCATTCTCTCTATCAGGAAAAACAAACAATAGCAGCAAATGTTTCAATTCATGTCCCCCATAAAGTTTGGCAAAGAAGGTAGAGATCAAAAGGTGCTCGTAGTTGCTGTTCTCATATCCATCTCCATGGTAACTTGTCGTCTTCACCATGTCCCATTTCACTAGTGTGCCTTTCAAAGGACTCAACATCACAAAAAAACTTATGTGCACGCCCATAATCATCATCAAACTCATCCAAGTATATATTTTGATAGTTGGCGAAGAGCCTTGCCGAAATGCGGGTTACTGTAGTGCCTGGTTGAATGTGATCGGCCATGCCGAGTTTCTCTGTGTAAGCCTTCAGGTAAGCAGATATTATGGAGGCGGGAATTCTGAAAGAGAACGATTGTCTCTCAAGGAAAGGATGAACGACCTTCTCCCATTCATCGTGCTGCCCAAGTACGCAGCCATGGGAAAAGCAGGCAGGTCAAGCCATCCACCAATTGACACTGCTAGCATCTAAAAGAGTCATAGAACATCCGATACCGTACACGAAGAGATTCCCTTCAAGAGTCTCTTCCCACCTCAGGGTCAAATGTGCTCCAACTGCCGCCAATTGGAGTTGCACCCAGAACAACATGAGGAACGGTAAGAGAAGGTTCGTGGAGCCATCGAAGTGAAGATTGGGAAGAGTATGCAGACCGGGCAAGACTGAACAGTAAACGAAGTGGGTAATGTAGGGGAATTCAATGGGTTCTAATTCGGTAAATGTGTCATCGTGCTTCTTCGCAGAGCGTTTGACTATTAGGCGGAGAGACAGCCGCACTGCGGAGAAGAATGTCGACATGGTTAGAACCCCTGGGGAATACCTGTCATATAGCAGTGAAATTGGACGAAGACCACTATCATCCAGGCAGTTGAACCATGAAAGATCCTGAAATAACGTTACTTTTCCCTCATGAGACTTCAATTTGTTCTCTCATGATGCTTCCTCGCGTATATTTCCACTCGTTCTTCGTAGCCGGTGCACCCTAGCACAACAAAAGAACGGTAAATGGAAGAAAAGAGATGAAGTTTGGAGCTGATTGGGAGAGCAATATCTTTCAATTGAGCGAAGTGCCCAACACAACCACGAATCCTTCACATGATCGTTCTTTACCAACAACACGTGAATTCCCTTTCGATATCTCCATTTGTTCCCTTCTAACTGTCAACAACAGTAAGCTGATTGTATCAGCGAGAGAGAGAAAACATAAGTAGAAAATGAGCTTATGATGAAATATGTAGTTTTTGAGGTGAATTTTAAAGACGCGAATAATGTAGATAATGGAGGGAACATTGACTGCATTAATTCATTCAGATGACATCCATCCTCATTCATCAATCAAAACATGGTTTCATCATGGGAAGAACGAGAGAAACTTGCTGGGGATTCTTGCAAACAGAATCAGAGATCAGAAGTCGACGTATTTCCGTTGTTGTTTGTTGTTCAATAGAGAACATTCCCTCTCTCTCTTTGAAGCAGACGAAAGAGAAGGGATGACATGAGAGTTTTCCCCTCAGTTATGAATAGGAAAGAGGAGATAGAGAGGAGAGGGAGAGGTAGACGGGAGTTCTAGTCTGCGTTCTGCTTTATAGTCTCTACAAGATAACATTGCACCCACGAGTGCTATCTTCCACTCGACATTGTTCTTGTTGCCCATTGCAACACTTTCATAAACAAGTTCTGCGAGATGCACACCAAGCACCCCCCGTGGGGGAGTCATTAATCAAGAGTCTCGAGAGGAAAGAGCCACACTGGATACTGTAGAATGACACTATTCACTCCAATGGCTGTTCAATCTCTGCTAATCGTACTTCTGCACCAGATAGACTAATTTTCGAGCCCTTTGCATCCAACTGAGGGTGAGAACAGTGCACATTTTTGTATGCTCCACTGGTTGCAACGAAACCAAATGCAAAATAACTTAGACGGCAAACAAATGAAAGAGATGTCCCCACCTGATTGAGAAGACTGATCAGCTCCTTTCTTCTCAGTTGTCTGTGCACATTGGGATTGTGGTGAGGTTGAGAAGAATTTTAGAATGGAAGGACTCCCGAGAGAAAAGCTGAGACTGAGAGTCCAGCCGGTCCATTGCCTACAAAAACCGTCATTGCGTTGGATCTCCAATGAGCGACAAATCTTCCTGCTATTAGAACGAGTCATTGCCTCAGGGATGTTTGCAGATTGGACAGAAGAGAAAAAGAGAATGACAGGTATAGAATAATTTGAGAGGGCGACCACGTATAAGAGTGCACAGTATGGTTTGCAGTTTTACTATTTCATAGATTATGTTTCAAGGTTATTATATATGTGAAGATATACCCTCTGCGAAACATAACCCAGAAAGTTGTCAAACTGCCAGCCATAGTGCACAGTCAATGACTATGTCCGTTGGAGGAGTGACCACCACCACCATCACCAACCCCGGAGCCATCATGATGGACTTCAAGGCGCGCTCTTCTCACAACATCTAGTACTAGAGCTGGCCAAATAGGTCTTGAGCGATCTGGCTCACCGTGCCAGATCCCTTTTTGAATGAAAAGTGACTCCGAGATAGGAGCTATTTGATCGATCTAGGAGCCACAGTATCGACAAAAACTCTTCGGCGGTTTACATTTTTTGGTGTGCCTCAGCTCACAGTGAACGAATCTCCATGAAAATTTTTCTAGGAGTTTGCAAGGATTGGTGCAACGAATGCTTATGTAGGCCATAGTTGTCTGGAGCTGAGATAAAAAATGGGGAAGCGACCTACTACCCTGAAAGTTCTGTCATTTTCTCCTGAGGCAAGATATCCGTATAAATAAAATAGGCTCTTTTGTATCCACATGTTAAATCTTCGAACTACGTACTATCGAATTTTAAGTCGCTGCCCATTGAATGAAAAATTCGCTTATTTGGATCATTTTAACACTTTTATGACGTCCCCGGATAGGAGCAAAAGAAAAATAACTAAGGAAATCTCGGCGAGAACTGCATTAAGCCCGTCTTCGGATTCGTTGGTGCCAGTGGAGCTTCCCCCATTGTCTGGCGGGATCCCCAAGAAGGACGTCCAGTAACTGCCTGTTGGAGATGCAGCCGAAGCTCATGCTGCTGTCACGCTGGATATTATGGGAGTTCCAACAATAACAACAATATGAAGAGACTTGAGGGGATCAACAATATCAATGATGATAGTTGGAAGAAAGTAGTATAAGTGCTCACCAATAATGACCACCTCGGTGTCTGCCTCGATTGTCTTTTGGGAGGTCTTCATTGTGTGAGTGAAAGCAATGCACACTGATCACTCGAGTGGGAGGGGCTACACGTGAGAAGGGAACAGAGGGAGGAGAGGGAGAAGAGGGGAGAGGAGGGTAGAGACGAACTCAAAACGCTCCCAAGACATACACAAAAACTTCTCTTCGACTGATGATTGAAACCTCCCAGGGGCTCACATCCGAGACCTTCAAGGGAAATGAATCATGTTGAGGTTGCAGTGTCAATGAGTCTCACTACTCGAGGACATGGACACCTTCATTTACTTTGCAAAAATATAGGAGGAAGAAACGCCAGACTATTAGCTACGGCAATGACAGAGACGAGAGTCTCGTCATTCACTTCATTTGTAAGTCCCGCAGCGGCATAAGCTATTCATTTTTAGTAAACATCCTGCAAAGTGATAAAGACTATTATGTCATTCAATATCATCTGCTAGGCAGAAATTTTGAATTTAGACATTCCATTTGCTTTTTGTCTTTACGTGCATAAGTTTTCTCACAACAAAGTTCTCTAACAATGAAAAGATATGAACAAAAATAACAGTGGTGGAGTAAAAATATAGATCTACTGATCAGTACAGTTGTTTCTTGTATCATCAGAATATGTAGGCGCTCAGCATTTCAAAATGATTCCGAATGATTGTCGTTTCCTAAACGTTTCATATTTCACAATCTCCATCGGTAAAATTCACTTGAATTGTCAGGTTCAATAAAATCTCCTCAGAATCTGCTGCATAAATACAAGTTCTATTAGCCATTCTGATCCAGGAGTGAGTCGACTCCATAGTTTGACTGGTGAGTTAGGAGTCGGATTAGCATCCCGACACTGATTATCAGTTGGTATGAAAATGACTCTCCATTCAGCCTCATTTCCTCAGATTTCATTCAGCGCGGTAGTCTCAAAGAGTCACCACGAAATCCAGACTTGGAGTCGAAATGGGGAGTCGAGTCCTTCATTTCAACTCAACAACTTCATGGGCGCCGTTAGCCGGGAAAAGATCCAGAATGGCTACTCTAATTTTTACATACCATAACGAATCGGCGCACACAAAAAAAAACATTTTTATGGCATTTTATATGGAAGAGTATATGAAATTGGTAAGCTGCGTTTGCAATGGGCCTGTTATCGCGTAGCACATTGTTATCTCCTGGTTGTCTGAACGTCTAAGCGGCTAGATCGAGGATGGACAACAAATTCTTGCTGTTCACAAACATTTTGTAATATTGATCAACAGCAAAAATTAAATATAAATATAAACAATCAACTGAAGAATAAATCTATAAACTGTGCTATGTCCTTTCAATTAAACTATATTTTTGTTTTATGCTCCTTTGCTGGTAAGATGATGGCTTATAAACCCGATCGACGCGGGTTTGATCGCGGTCGATGCAGATCGTTTCGCTGTTTTCGCCGTACGCTCGACCTTCTCCTCCACCCTCCAATCGTAAACTACAAGGTAAAATCACACAGCCTGCGCGTGTTGCGTTGAGTTTATCTCCCGATCACTTTTCGGTACGCGCATGAATTGAACTCATCTTTCGAACTTCTTCGAAGTGGTAAAGAGTGTGAGAACTGCTCCGCTCAATTGTCAGATCGTATCAACACTGCCAAATTGTGCAAGTGACTATAGACTAGGGATCGCCTTTTGGAACATTCCTTACTTTTGGAATTCCAAAAGTCGGTCTGTCTATTCCATTGGAACTTTCATTCTCCCTTCATTTCTCTTTTGGAACGCAGTCGACTTTTGGAATTCCAAAACTAAAAATTACAATTTAAGGGTAAAATAAGTTGACAGCGCTGTTGTTAATTTTTTGAAACATAACCGTTAATTTTCGACGAACACCCACAGCATATAATCAAAAAACAGCCTGTAAGAGTCCATAAAGAGAAGAATAATGGAATTCCAAAACGTTTTGGAATTGTAAAACTCTCCACACCATCGCGTTTTGGAACGTTTTGGAATGGAATGAAGTGAGAGAGGCGCCGTTGTTTTGAGTTTTGGAATTCCAAAAGTCATTCCAAAAGGCGATCCCTACTATAGACCACGAAATACATATTGATACTTATGTGGGATTCGCTTTCAGCAGGCAACGTTTGCTTCATTGAATTTATGAAAATGTGATATAATATATGCCCGGATATACGATAAGCTCTTTCGATTAACAATACCGCCGACGCCAAATTAGAATTTAAAAAATAATGCCATTCAATTTTCACGTTGGATTTGAAGAATAGGTATATTCATTCGAAAGAGCGTTTGCTGCGTTATATGAGCTGTTTCAAGCCGAGCAAAGGACAAGAAATCAATGATAATTATCAAGCAAAGTAAAAAAAACAGAAAAGGCATAAGTCTATTCTATAACAATTGCAACATGTAATGCCAAACAAATAAACGCTTTCATACTTTATCAATACCCGAATAGTTGTTGAAAATAACTCAGAATATGTGCCAAATGAAGTAAGAAGAGACTTCAACATGACACGCCTATTCTGTCTTTACTTTCATTTTTCGTATTCCTAGGCACAGAATCAACTTGCAAATGCGATAAATGATGTAACTGACAATGAAAATGCACGAAACTAGGAAGGCCCAAACGTCGATTAGGTAGTACTGGAAGAAGTAGAGCTTAGCACCGTAGTGGTCAAGTTGCCTGAAAAACATCTTGTCAATGCCATGTCAGCGAAATTTTTTGTAGGTTCTACAAAAGCTTCGCTGGGACGCATATAAACTCATTTCGCAGATATAGTTATTGTACTTTTCTCGAAGAAGGATCTCTTATTTTTAGATACAGCCAACCTGAGTGGCCCATGCTTTGCCATGAACTCCATGTGTCCAACAAGCTTCTCTCGCGGAGAGAATGGTTGGTCTGCCAACTCTTGCGCAACTTTCCTTGAGCGCATTACATAGCTGGAATCAAGATATTCAGTGCAAGCTCCTAGCTTTTGGCTCATTGTTTTTCATCCATTTAGAAACAAGTCTATTCTCTGATTACCTACATTGTTAATTTTTCAACTAAATTATGTAAGTTACCTTGGATTGTCTAGCACCTCTCTGAAGATCTTCTCAATGGCATCTGCATCATTTAGATGCTCCTTCTGCATTCTTACTCCAGTGCAGAGTCTCTCGATCACTGCGGCTCCTCGGAGCTTAAAACTAGTGTGTCCATAATGGGAAAAAAGTGCATCTCGTTTGTCTGTACGGACTAGCGACTCATTCTATTACCTCGCTCATCATGGGCAACATTTCGGAATGAGTAAACAGACAACTTTGTGACACCCTACTGAAAACATTTATCTTTATTAGCCTATTTTAACGTGCGAGTTCATCGTTCCCCATGGATAAATGAGCCAATAAAAGAGCTTTACGCTTGTTCCAAAATGTAATGTTTCAATGATATGATTGTTTATATTTTTCTTTCTCCGAGTATTATTCTTATTCTTTCACAATTATTGCGTGCATGTTAGGTAATTGCGTTTTCCTATTCATCGTTTTTATTTCAGATAACACAACTATATTTAAACTGACATTCAGATTGCTTGAGTAATACCTGATCTCCCATCAGGGGAACAATAACCACTGGAACTCCGGCGTGCGTCGTCTCAGTAATACTGCCGGCGCCTCCGTGAGTGAGGAATGCAGTGAGTCTACCGTCTCCTAAAAGTTAATGTTGGCACTTCGAGTAAAAAATCAGTGCATCACTGGTAGATAGATGTATATTGACTGTTATTGGTTTCATGAAACATAACCGTCTTATACTCAAACTATCAAGCCTACTGAACATGTTGCATGCGGCTCAATACCACTATCATTTCCCCCCTGTGTGCTTCGCTCGGTGAATCACAACACATCAGCTCAATTGGGATGCGTTATAACGACATCTTTGCATCGATAGTAGAGCAGGGAAATAAATATATATGAAATTTGTTTTTCTGTCGTCTAACTCTCTCTCTCTGTGTCAGTTGCCAACCATATGAGAGAGACAACCGCTCCGAGGGAATTAGAAAACATAAAAATTAGAGTGGACAAAGCAAGGCATAGTGCATTTTTCATTCGTCTAAATTACTCAGATCGGTCGTCTATCGCATGAGAGTAACAACCGCTCCGAGTGAATTAGACGAATGAAAAATGCACTCTGCCTTGCTTTGTCCACTCTAATAAAAATGCATTTTGGCTTACTTTCCATACCATAACCTAGGGTGGCGCAAATGGAACCGCTCCCGGAATTCCACGGGTAGAATGAATGAGTCTCTCTTGTTCCAGTGAAACAAGAGAATAAATTAAAAGTACGACGGAATTCCGTCGTACTTATGGAATTCCATTCATTGGCCTCTCCCTCTCATTCGAGAGCGGTGGGTTCCTCTTTGTGAGAGAATGGATGAGTTCATTTTCTATTGGTCCATTAGGACAAACCGATCAACAGCTCTCGTAGTGCAGAGGGTAAATGACTGCTCTGTAAGGTTCAACTCTTTTCGGAGTTGCTTTTTTAAACATCCTTTGCAGTAGCTTCATCTTTTCGATTTCAAATTTTTTGCATCGCCTGCTGGCATTTGTAAAAAATGAAAAAATCTGAAAAGAGTTGAACTTGACCAAACAGTCATTATAGCATAGTCATCTAACCTCTACACTGCGAGAGCTGTTAACCGGCTTGTCCTAATGGACCATTAGAAAATGAACACATCCATTCTCTCACAAAGAGGCACCCACCGCTCTCGAATGAGAGGGAGAGGTCAATGAACGGAATTCCATAAGTACGACGGAATTCCGTCGTACTTTTAATTTATTCTCTTGATCCACTGGAACAAGAGAGATTCATTCATTCTACCCGTGGAATTCCGGGAGCGGTTTGCGCCACCCTGCCATAACCTATAACCACTCACTCAATAGGTCTCGCTGCGGCACCCATGTGCTCTCCACAATGTTGTCAATGCCTGCTGAGATATTGTGCTCGGGAATCTCGTACTTCCAGATGAACGTGACATCGGATATTCTCCTCATGGCCTCCTTGAGACCCTCCTTGTATGCCTGTAACAACAAACTAATTCCTTGGAACTGGAAGATCGTATTGCCATTTTCAGGCAGTTATATGATCACATAAAGAAAGCAGCCAGTTCAAGGACCCTATAAACATAGTGCGATTTTAAGCAAACCTTAGGCATCATGAACGACTGCGCTGCTGATCCGAAGGAAATGAGCATGGTTCTGGGACGGAGAGAGAGGGTGCGATTCCACTCCTGAAATGAGAACAGCTTGCTAACACAAGAGCTTTTAATCGATATTAAAAATATATTTCTGATCGTCTAATTACCATGATTCATATGTCTTTCGATTTACTAAGGTCTGCAGAAGATGAAAGTGTGTCTGTTCAAGTACTATTAGCAAATGAATACACTTACAGCATTTAGTGGCTTCTTCTCTCCGGATACAGTGATACCGCCCACGTCAATGATCTTGTGCGAAGTCACTTTGGGAAAATCCATGAGGGGATTGCCATTGGAAAAGAACAGCGAGGTGTTCACCATGATGTGCTCGAGAAGAGGCATGTCAGGGTTGAACTGCTGGATGGAAGTCTAAATTTAGCTCTTTAACACATTGCACGAGAAATATTCCATTTTTGTAGCGGAAAACATCTCAGCGGGTGAAAGGAAATATATTATTTTAACACAAGTAGGACAATGTGGCTTAAGTGGATAGACTACTAGATACTACTAGATAACTATCAGAATGTGGAGTAAACGGGCCGGTCCCGCTCACAATGGATGACTTGTTGCCACTTTTCTTCCCCCGGAGCGTTGGAAAAAGATTCATGACATGAACGAGTCCCCGTGCTAGGATTTCATAGGCATAAAAAATAATATTGAACGCTCACATCAAATCGTCCCCGTTGAATGTTCAAATGGGTGTACATCAAGCACAGTCCGACAGTGTTCATCGTGCGCTGCAGGAAGCTCATGCGGTCGCTGTACCCCGCTAAGGCTCCTGAAGTACATCAAAACTGCTGCGAACTTCTGTGGAACTGTACACTAGAGATGGATGTTAGTATGCTAATTCGGTGTTGTTTCACTGATCACGAATATTTCGATAGTTATAGCTGCCAATCTTTCTGATCACTATTTGGGCGAGTAATGCGCACTTCACACTGTCAATGAAGCGTGTGTTTCAATATCTAAGGGTTAAAATGCAGAAAGTCGTACCTGGAACGTAACTGGGCGTGGTGGGTGCTCCGGTCACTTCAAATGTCGCGTCAGTGGAAGCAACGGAGAGCATCATAGCCGTCTTCTCAATGCCGACCATGTGGAAAATCGCTGAAAACAAGCTGAGATCGCGGACGGGAAAACGAGCTAACCAAATCCACACATATCTATTGGCTCTCCAAACGCCGCGTCAAATTTCTCCTTTCGTAATGACTCCAGTAAGCCGGGCTGGCTGAGAGTCACTGAAATATCCATGTTTTGACATGCTGTCATCTCAGAAAATGTAAAAAAATTACTATTGCATTGAAGCAGCAATCCCCAATTCAAGTTTTCCATGATCTGAAATGATCGAAATTCGAAATGTTTTGAAGCTCAAAACTCCCCAACCTCAACAAAGTCCAGGTCACTCTTGTAGGTCCAGAACATTTCCACAACCCTCTGGCTCATTGCGCTCATAATATCTTTGACTTCTTCCTTAACCGGCACGTTGATCAGCTAAAAAAATTTGTTTAGTATATTTTTCCGATTTTGCTCTAATTTTCGTATAACATTCACTTTTTTGTTCAGTTGTCAGTTTTTTTTCAGAAGAGTAACGTCATAACAACTCAACCATCCATGTTCTCGAATTTCGTCAGCTGTTCTTCATTCTTTCGGTGTACACGTACTCAAGAGAAGGCAAAGAACACACACATGGCGGCATTAGGAGAGAGACTGCATGCAACGAGAGACACGAGAGAGTGACAGAGTAGACGAGAGAGCTTTCGAATGCGAGAGATAACAGATGACTATGTGAAAAGAGAGTGCAATGACAGAGAAAGAGAGACATCGACGAGATAAGAATAGGGGAAGCACGAGGGAAAAGTGGCACACTACAAAATCGCGGTGAAAAGTGGCACAGTCACAATATTCTCACAAAGGCTTACGAAAAAGGTAAATTTGCCGTCATTGTTCTCCGCAGGGCTGTTATCTCTCAGGGTGCGAGTCAACCGCGTTCCGGAGAAGAAGGACGACAAATTTACCGAATTTGAATCTGCCCGCCGCACCACTCTAGTCTTTCTAAAACAACTGTCTAGTTTACACTTAAGACGTAGATATTCGTAGTATGAACACACTTGTACTGGCAGTTTGTATGTCATGCCGTTTCGTTATAATACAACTTCCAACACTAGGGCTCACCCTTGCGCCAGAAGTCTCGACAGTCTTGATGCGTTCGTCAAAGAGAGGCGACAGCATCACCTGGAAGCGACCTCGATAGTATATTGAGGGCATTTCAATAGTATCATTTTCAGGATCCTTTTCCTCGCAGTGAAAATGCGTAACCCTCAGCACGATGGTTGGTAGTGTGACTACTTTAACAGCGAATACATCTTCAAATATGTCGTAGCATAGAACCTTAAGCTAGTCAGATTACCAACAAAAAACCTGACCACTTCATGTCCCGCATCAATCAGTGCCTTTGAGCACTTGCTGATGAATGTATAGTGAGAAGTGCCGATGGCGGGGTTGTAGACGAGGAATTTAAGAGGTTCCGCCACTTGGAGTGTGGCGACAATGCCCAGAAGAACAGGACAGATCACCCTCATCGTTGGGCTGAAACAGGACTATTCATAGATCAAAATGCAGGGATAATGAGGGACTAGAACGAGGAGAACACCATCAATGTTAATCGTCCTTATAGCCGGCGAGAGAGGAGTGGGTATCTTATGCAAGAACCGAGGAATCGGAGAGAGAGAAAAGGGGCGATAGGGCGATACGAAAGAGAATGAACATAGAAAGAGAGTGCATAAAGCGCGCACACACAAAGATCACGCACTCAGTTTTCGTCAGTTTCTGAGTTCGCTGTCACTGTGAAATTGAAGGACAATTGCGCCATCAATATCAGCGCCATAGTGATGAAACTTAACCCGAGCATTTATCACGCAAGTGTCACCATGATGACGCAAAAATACATGGCATAGCTGTCCCGCACCCGCGAAATCCTTGTTCCGATACTGGCACAACGCAAAATGATAACATCTAGTTTATATTAAATTGCCAAAAATAGAACGTTTCATATCCTTCAGATCCTATAATGCCACTGAGAAGACAAAGATGAAGGCTCGAGACACATCTTCAACATAGGATATTAAAAACTGACCGAAAACAATTGTATCTACCCGCTCTGCTTTTTTACTATTGTTTGTTTGTTTGTTTTGACTATCTCTCTCTATCTTTCGAATGATTTCCAGGAGCACAGGAAAACAAGCCGTTGGCATTTACCATAAATATAAAACCACACAGCAATGCACAGAAAGAGGAGAGGTAAACATATTGCTGATTATTGAGTGAACCACATTACACAATGATAATGAACAGCAACGAGATTTTCCTCAATTTCTTGGTCAAATGCCCTTATGTTCAGGCGTTTCAGAGTACGAGAAGATAAGAATACACTATGCAAGAATGCAGTACACTACAAAAGCAGCTGAGCAAATGCACGTTCCAGTTTATGGACCACAAAATTTAAATGCCATTGGACACATTGAAAAGGGTTTATTTTAACAGCAAGCGTGGCATATTTTTAACAATGCTTTGGACACAATGAAGTTGACATTCTATTTGAGAGGCTTTCGTATAGAGATCTTCGCTTAGGAATTCTTCTTATAAATTGATATAGTACATAAAGGATAGCGACAAATATAAAAGCTGCGAGGACGAATGCATAAGAGGCCGGTCACATAAGTAGCGAGACGATTTAGCCCATTTTGGCCACACCAGGATGAAAGTTTTGATTTGCCTGAAACTCAAATTTGTCACTCTACTGGGACCCCTTAGAACCTCTGAGAAGTATGAAGTCTCAATTCGAGCTCATCGTCGAGAACGGGGGCTGCAAAGTTGCGACATTTGGCTCTGTCATCGCGACCACGGAAAAGTTCAGACGTCATAAAAGGCTGCAAAATGAAGATTTTTCTATGCGGTCTTTTTCATCACGTTGGTGATGCGGGATTGTTGGCAGATCTTTGTTTGGTTTAGTTGATTTTCGAGCTTTTCCTATTTTAAAAGACAACTTTAACATTTCGCACTTCGTCTTATAGATGATAACCGAGTCATTTGCGCAGGATGGGAAAGAAATAGCCGAATGCAGAATGAAAAGAGGATTCGAACGATATGCAAACGGAAAAAATACAATTTTTTTTTTCGAAACATTCAGAAAAAGTGTTACTAAGAAAAGATGTGTACCTCTACCGATTCTATAGATTTCCGTCGAGAAAACATGTTGTCATCGGACATCAAATTTTCTCGGACATGTCGAAATATGGGTGGATTCAGGTGGTCGAATATGCCAAAAAATGACGAAGTCTTTGCAGCCCCCGTTCTCGACGATGAGCTCGAATTGAGACTTCATACTTCTCAGAGGTTCTAAGGGGTCCCAGTGACATATTTGAGTTTCAGGCAAATCAAAACTTTCATCCTGATTTGGCCTAAATCGGCTAAATCGTCTAAATCGTCTCGCCACTTATGTGACCGGCCTCATATGCGACACCCTAGAAAAAAATCGAAATTCAGCCCGAACGAACGAGAGAAACTGGCTTGGGTGGATAAAATGCCATCGGAGACGGACACTGAGAGACAGCCCAAGAAGTATGTTTTTTTCTGTTTTGAAACAGGAGAAAGGAACTTTGTTCAGGCAGTGAAGAGCCGCTCTGGCTATTCTTGAGCAGGTGTGTGCCTTGGAAAAAATTCGACCGCGACGCGACCACGACGCTTGAAGAAATACCGTCTAATAGATACATTTTCAGATCCACGTCTCCTACATGATCAGCGCTTGAACTTCTCCCCTATAAAACCAAAGAGCGCGATAAAGCTCATGAGATAAACACTTGTATTCCACTACAGTAGTAAATAATACAATATAATTTTATCATAATCGGAAAATATGCACCGGCGATCAAGTATAGTCGTCTATTAGTCATTTTTTCGCATTTAGTCATTTATTCATTTTCATTTAGTCTATTAGTTGAGTTTGTTCGTCATTTAGTCATTTATTCATCTATTAGTCTTCGCATATCTACTTTGCGTGAGATCTTATGTAAGTGCTTTGGAGCAGGAATATGTGAAAAGCTACAAACTTCTATTCTTCTATTTTGTTCTATAATATTAAGACTAGCGAGGGATGCGAAATCGAATCGAAAGAAATCAATCGATTAACGACAGATTAGGGCTAGTGCATTCTCTTCACAGCACTCCCCATGAACAAGATAGACGGACTCGAAGAGAATATTAGCATCTATGTAAACTTTTTGTGAAATATAAGGTTAGGGCAGCGTGAACTGTCTCGCTTCTCTAACGTCTCTTCAACTCCCTAGCATCCCACTCTTGTTTCTACCGTATCTTTGTCCATCGTCACGGTTTTCCGTGCGGGAACCCTTCTTGTCGAAGTTTTGGTAATGAGCAATTCAAGCGAAATGATACTGTATCATAAAGTTAGCCAAACTGCTAGCCCTAGTATCGATGAGATAGGATAATTGGGCATGTGATATGTACTCAAGAGCGACGCTATAATGCCCTCATTCACCATTTCTCAGCATTTTATAAAATATAAATACAAATAGGGTGGAGAATATGTACACACAGATAGCAGAGGTGCTTGTATAATGGTACTACAGTGTCAGTTTGAATGCGCCATAATCGAAAATCTTTCTCGGTCCTTTTCACATTCCTCTAGTCCCGTCCCTTTATTCCGTTTAGTCATCTATTAGGTTGGCCCATAAGTAATGATATATATGAACTTTATCTCACAAGTATATAGTAACAATACGATATGATCACGCATATGCACCATCATTGTCCACGACCTGTTGCCATCTCTCAGGCAGCTTATGGATCTCTTCCTTTTAGAAGCCTTCGCGGCGCGATTTGAAATAGCGACAGATCTCGGAATGGACCTCTGATAAGTTCTCGTGCTGTAGTTTCAAGAAGCGAATTTTCCGGGCCAAACTAAATATGCTCATGCATGAGCCCTGTCATGAAGAATACCAGGCCCCAGTGAGGGACTTCCCAGCCGACTGGCATTTCCAGGGCAAGTGTTTTTGA
>JACMIF010002769.1:0-16730 GCA_014805445.1 Diplogasteroides magnus | reverse complement strand
TCAACGCAGACCAAGTCATTGCGGCCCCCCTTACGTGTTGCGGACACAGCTCAGCCGGAATGAAGAAGGAGAGAGGGCCGGGACCGGAAAATGGGAAACCATCGGCGAAAAGGATAGTTTACGGATAAGTATGCATTAGCGAAAAGCGGACACGACACGACCGTAAAATAGTCAAAAGTGAAGACAGTGATACTGAATTTTCTAAATCAGTTCCTTACCCATGGCAAAGACAAGAGAGAACAGACAAATCACGGCGATGAGCAGTATACTGTAGATTGGGGTCTGAAATGTATTTAATTATTTCACAATAAAAATATGCTTCGCTGAAATAAGAAATACGCGGAAGTTGTCGGTGCAATAATATTGATCAGGATCTTGGGAGTAATTTTAATTCTTAATAGAGTTATAAATGTGTTGTGTCGTTAGAGTTTTCTATTCTCCCGTAACAATCCAAGTTGTCCCGTATGAAAAAGAACCTTGAATGACAAAAACGCAAAAAATGTCACCGCTCCATTTCACCATTATGGCGCAAACGCCCATAACTATCTTGTCTCTCATTCGAAAATAACCCACGAACGATCGAAAGAAGGGGAAATTCGGGTTCATATTAGTGACGGCAGTCTACAATTCTGATCCTATGTTTTCATCATATGACATGTGTTTCGCTGAATTAAGAAATACGAAGAAATTGATTTCTTGGCAGTGTCAGTCTACTTGCTACGGGATTTATCTAGTAATAAATGTAAAATCATAATACGATTTGAAAAATAATATAAAAATCTAATATAAAAATCTATAAAAAAGAAATGTATTCCAATAATTAATTACCTGGTCCAACTGGAACAGAAACATAAGCGTGACGATAGTGCAATTGATGACAAGAATACATGAGAGAGTGATGAGAAGTAGTGGACGACGCCCGAATCTCTCGATGACTACGGTAGAAAGGCCGACTCCCAACTGGAAAGCGGTAATATTTGGGGATACTGTAGGTGTGTTTTGGTTAACATTGCATTTTTTCAGCATTGTAAGGAGTGATATTGTTGGAGGTGATGAAAAGTGATGTGCACGCAGGAAAACCTGCCAACACCGCACCCAATATTGGCAGTTTTTGGTTGTTTCTGTTTTGCTGTAGGCTGCATCATTCACCGTACCACCATAATCGCGGCAATTCCCACACAGGCCCAGGAGGCGACGGTTCGATCCAATCCGACGGTGAGAAAGATGCTGAAGGCGTACGCGTTGATTACTGTAATTAGTTTGGCTTTGGTACATAATTTCGACAACAGTCGTATTGATTGAGATTTTTTTTCTGGATGTAGGATACGAAAACAAGAGTCAACACAACAAAAATCTAATTAAAACGCGTTCTCTGTAAGGGCGTATGTGGGGGAACCTCAAAGTTGTTTCCCAGGTATCAAATTTTCAGGGCAACATCCCCAAGGGTGGGATACACTTCAGCCGCGATTTCGTCATGTTTGGTCAAAGGTCAAAGATCAAGGATCAAATTTATATATGTTAGATTTAGCCCACATGTGGCATAGTCAATTAGATAAAGCGTCAAAAGTTATGCATAAATCCAAGTTTTCGTCCAGATTGGGCGACCTAAATGTCCAGGAGGAGGAAAAACCTGACTTGGAAACGGTACGAGGGTGGGGAAGAAATTAGAACCAATGACTACGTGCGATGGATAGGAGTATGTTGGGAGTGCCGAAAACGAATAGTGAGAGATGTCATCCATGGGCAATTTTCGAGAAAAAAGCGTCAGACGGCATGCAGTCAGGATTTTAACCTCACTGTAAACAAGTGAAGTGAAAATCTCAAGGTTTCAGACATTTTTTTCTCCAAAATGTGCCGTGATAAAATTCTCTCACTATTTGAATTATACATTCATATCATACTGCTGTTTATTGCACCTAGCTATTTGCTTTCATTTCATTGGGTGCTCTCAGGAAAGTGACTTGAAAAACAAGCGAAAATCGAGTTGTATGCCGACAGACGCTTTTTTCTCGAAAATGGCTCATGGATGACATCTCTCACTATTCGTTTTCGACACTCCCAACATACTCCTATCCATCGTACATAGTCATTGCTTATAATTTCTTCCCCACCCTCGTACCGTTTCCTAGTGAGTTGGAAGGCGCTTCCCCGCAAATATCTCGAGTAAATGGAAAGAAAACCTCCCGCAGATTTTTGTTATGTGATGTCCCTGGACCCAATCTACGACCCTGATTAGTTAAAACTGTAAATTTTCTTAACGTTCATTAAGAAATATTCAAAAGTGTTTGAATTCGGCGAGAATCGAACCAGAGCCCTACCAGAGGGCTCTGGACTTCAAACATTTTTGCAAATTTCTTAATGAACGTTAAGAAAATTTTCAGTTTTAACGAATCAGGGTTGTAGATTGGGTCCAGGGGCGCCACATATCAAAAATCTGCGGGAGGTTTTTTTCCGTTTACTCGAGATATTTGCGGGGAAGCGCCTTCCAACCCTGTTTTTTCGGCCTCCTGGACTTACAGGTCGCCCAATCTGGACGAAAACTTGGATTTATGCATAACTTTTGACGCATTATCTTTTGACTATGCCACATGCGTGTTAAATCTAGCATCTTAAAATTTAATCTCTGATCTTTGATCTTTGACTGGCGGCTGAAGTGTATCCCACCCTTGAGGATGTTACCCTGAAAATTTCAATCCTGGAAACAACTTTGAAGGGGTGTGCCACCCTCTGTGGGTGCCTCGTCCGCTCGTACAGAGAACGCATTTTAAAATGAAGCCACGAATACCTGCATTGCCACTCGTCAGCGCCGAGAACATGACCACTGATCCAGTGAACGCGCGTCCTCTCGTCTCACTATCCCTCACAAGTCTCAGCAACCCAACGGCATTCGTGGAATTGGCGGACTGAAAAAAACCATATTTGACATTATTATTATTGAATCAGTTCCGTTAACTTTTTAAAAATAACTGATATGAATAGATGAATCGTTAAATTTTTTGGAAAAAAATTCAAATTTACAACATTGCTCATAGTCTCCAGAGCCTTGTCCAATTCGCACCCGGAAATGCCGCGGTAAAACGATAACGACTGCGAAGCGCCGTTCGCATCGCCTCTGAAACATGGGTAGGATCACAGAAGTTTTGGACATTTTCACTTTTCGAGTTTTCATGCAGAAATGAATTTCTTTTTCCATAGATAACGGTAGTGTTTCACATTTACAACAAAGACACGTATATTCTTTAATTTCTAAAGCAGTTAAGGTGGAAGTGCTATTTAATTTCACAACGTACAATAATATTACTGTCATCAGGTCAACCAACCGAGCATGTAGATAACTGGGGGATTCAGGAAGCAGTAGTAGACCGCCTATGGCAATCACGAAGACGATGAACTCGAAGAGGTACAGTATCCACCATAGCGTTATCGTGCCGAGAATCTGCCATGCTAGAATTTAAGACCGGAAATTCGAATTAAAAACCTGAGGAGAAGCGAGGATTGAGCTAAAAATGATGGACACGTGCACCAGAAGAGCCGTGGATAAAGAAATAATACCTCGACAGGAAGGAGGGCTAAAACTCGTACTCATAAATTTTTAAATTTTAAAAATAAAATTATGTATATCTTGTTTTTATGCATTATCTGCAGCATGGTCGAAAATCATTATCGACCTGATCAATAATATATAAAAAATAATAACCTGCACTCAGATATGTACATGGGCGTTATGCCTACAGTTATCGCCTGAAAACATATGTAAAAACTAATATTTTGAAATAACCCAAACTTGGAAGAACCCCAGCATGAAACGTGAAAAGGCGTAGAGAATGTGAGAGTCCACCTAGAAATTCAAAGTCATGTACGTTTCATTGAAAGAATATGAAATTAACGAGAGAAGTGAATGCAATTTTGCGTGGATATCCGTTGCATAAATAAATAAAAATCCCACGAAATACGACAGCATCGACACAGCGACAGCGAGTGCCTGTCCTGACGATGAGATAAGAACCGCATATTTTCTGAAAATATGAAATATGAAATTCGGCGGAACCAGATATTGTTCTGGTCACTGAAACATATTACATAAAAGACAAAAAGGGAAAAATGGATCACCTTCCAAGTCGATCTGCCGTGGGTTGGATGAAGAAAGCGCCGAAAAATGATCCAAAATAGAGTAGAGACACGTAAATCGACCAGCGATTCTGATAATTTTTTATTGATTTTTAGGCCATGAAAAGGATAAAAAGTTGATAGCTTCTCACGCTCAACGACACGTCGTCCAACCCCTTTCCTTCATTGTCAGAGGCTATGGATGAGTTGACGAATTTTTAAAGGCTGTCTGAACAGTTTATTTTTTATTTATTTATTTATTATTTATTCAGAAAACATTTGAAAAATTAACCTCCGAAGGATTCGTTAGCACAAGATGATAACCGAAGTGGAAGCCTCCTAGCAAACCCAAGACAAGCGCAGATATCCACAATCTCAGCGGAGGAGAATGTTCTTTGGTTTTGACCATTGCTGAAAAAGTTGTGCCTGGTAGCGATAATGAATAAATAGATATTTTAATCAAAACATCTCAACCACAAGGGAATTTCAACGTTGAATAGAATTGTAAGAAATCACGTGAAATTAAATCAATGTGAAAACCATGTGGTTACGAGACATCGTTCAGGGAACAATGAATCCTCTCTTGCCGTTTTCGTCCAAAATACATTCCTTTGATCTCCTTCCGTATGGAAACTGAATCACTTTCCTCCATTTTTGCTCGTGACTCTTCATAACATTTCTGCAGAAACCAGAGAACAAGAATGAATCAACCGGTCGAGTGCACGCGTGGTATATTTCAGTGTTGTGAAAGTTCTTCCCTTAATGAACGAGGCCATGGATCGGAAGACGTGGCAGTGGCATGGCCAGATGCCTAGATAGTACGGGGGATGATGAACCATCTCGATTCCCAACATACGCGCACTTGTCCAGTGTCTCCTTCTCCCGATGAGGCTTGGTGTTGTCAGCGAGGATTTTGATTCTTCCATGCCTGTGCAACTTCGAACGGGCTTCCGGGTCATCTTCTCCTCTATCTTAATGAACATCTCCTTCGTCATGGTTTCCCCTCCGGAAGTAGAAGATTGTAGACGAATCCATTGGAAGAAAACCAGTATGAGATGAGGACCTTATTTCCATGGGTGTCCGCATTGGCGACCCGTTGTGCCATGCCTACCTAATTTGCAAAGGAAAGCATTCCAAAGCATTCGCCTTGCATTTGCCCATCCTCGCAATGCACGGTGCTCAGTGGGTGCATCAGCTCTGAGACGGCTGCATTTTGCATCCCTTCCCCCTGTCTTTCCTCTCATTTCTTTTCGAATATAACGCCGCGTGTGAATCATATCCACCATTCGGAGGGCGAACCATGACAGCTGATGGTGTCGCATCTGAACACTCCACAGTTAACTCCATGAAAGCCGTGGAACCGCTTCTGCCATCTCATGTGAGTCAACCTCAGTGAAATATTGGGTGAAAGACACGAGTGCCTTGCTCCACAATGGTGATATGGGCTCTTGCGTCGTGAAAAAGTCTAAAATGCATATTGTATTCGTATTATATATGTATATTTCTCTGTTGGGATAAATGGCTCTTCCTAAAACTTGGGGGCTGTCACGGAAAAGAGAGTGATTTTTGAAATGGTTAGTGTAGCTTCATCCTTACGTTCAGGCCACTCAGCCACGGAAGATAACTGTAGACTCATTTCTCCGGATGAAGTGGTGAGAATGTCATTTTGTTTCCCCCTATATCGCCTTAAAGGGACGGTCCAGTCTAATCTGAAAGAACCCCAACACCTGACTCCTGCACAGAATGCTTGTTCGCTTGGGTAGGGGGAGGGCAAAGGAGAGGATGAAGGGAGAGGATCATTCAATTAGCGCCTCGATCAGTTCACTGTAGCGCTATTATCTCTTTAACCTTTGACTCTATCGATTTACAGTCAACAGCAAAGTCGTAGGACTTATCGAGACCAACAACTTTTATATTGAGTGTTTTTCACCTGAATGACGTTGAACCGAGATTTAGAGCAATCAGTTTTTCTTCGATGAAAATTGGTGTTCGTTCTAGATCTCGGTTTAAAGTCATTATGGTGAAAAATACTCAACATGAAAGTTGTTGGTCTCGATAAGTCCCACGATTTTGCTGTTGAATGTAAATCGATAGAGTCAAAGGTGAAAGAGATAATAGCGATACAGTGAACTGATCGAGGCGCTAATTGAATGCTCCTCTCCCTTCATCCTCTCCTTTGCCCTCCCCCTACCCAAGAGAGCAAGCATTCCGTGCATGAGTCAGGTGTTGGGGTTCTTGCAGATTAGACTGGACCTCCCTTTAAGGTACACACTCAGAGTGATCTTGCTTGCTGAATTCGTTCTGCTGGGTTCCTGTGGTAACATGTTCTACATGACTTATGCAGGTCAGCGATTGAAACTTCATTGTTTATTACGTATATCCTGAAGAAACTGTTATATCTAGCATTATACGCTCGTACTATCGGGATATTTAAAAAAATCGATATGGTCAGAAATAATTTATGTGGCAGCGAGGCTACCAATAAATAGGAGGGGGACGGGGTGAAGTGAGGTGGGGGTAGACCAGTGTGGTTACGGTACTGCTCCCACGACGGAGGTGTCCGCGACGCGTGTGAGACGGCGACGGGACGGAGATGGACAGATCGCGGACGAGGCTCGGTGGAAGAGTGACTGCCGGCGAACGGAGGTGGCGAACAGACGAACAATGAGAAATGAGGCGTGCAAAAGCCTTATATACGGATGGGACGACGTGTCTCTTGCAGAGTAATCTGCGTACGGAGAAACACGTAGACGAATTTGCGTGCGGTACGGAGTGTGGTTGTTGTAGTATTAAGTTAATGAGAGATAGTGGCAATAGTTGCCACACCAGATTCGACAATTGAAGTTTGCTGAGTTTTGGCACAGGTAGATCAAAAAATCGTTGGTCACGCCACTTATCCTTCCGATCACGGATTCAAAAACTAACTCACATGAAAGCCCGCTAAATTCCACCCTAGAGGACATTCTGAGGTAAACGAATTTCGTTACCTATAGACTGTTATGAATATTGAAAAAATAACAAACGATTAACGATGTTTGTTCCAATCGGTTGTTCCGTCCCTGCGAGTATTCGTTTGTCTAACAAGTATTGCCGTGAGTTTTCCATTTCCGAGTGGGGAGATTGCTCAAATTATTGGGTTTTTTTTGCCGCAGAGCGAACATTATTCACATTAAATTTATAGCGAAAATTCGCAAAGCAAATACAAATGCGAATGTGCAATTTCTTGAAACAAGCAGAAGAGAATAACGAGAAAGAACCAATGTTATACTGCTCTCTTCTCCTTTATGTGACCCTTGTTTCGCTCGGCGGTAAAAAAATCGAATCACTAGAACAATCTCCCCACTCGGAAATGGAAAACTCACGCCGATATTATTTTAGACAAACAATTAATAGGTTGATTAATAAGTTTTGACGCACTTTTGCTTCGCTTACTGCATTTCCTTTTCTATTGATGGCAGCCCCTATCTATCGTGGTAATATTGATAGTTGTATTCTATCTCTAATCCCCGAAGAAAGCGACCAAAAACCCAAAAATGTGGTCTGAAAATCATAGGTCTGCCAACTTTTAAAAATCGCGCCCGACTGACAGCGGGGATGGATTGTGAGGGGAGTGGGCCAGGAGCAGGTCATGAACCCATCATGTGATTGAACAAGCCTCATAGCAGTAACCTTCTGCATGTTTAATATACGAAACTTCAAATGAGCTCCCCATTACATATGGAGTCAACATAATAACAATCACAGTTTTTCAGCGGCTACGCCAAAGGTGGTTTCTTGCATCGGAACAAATATTATCATATCAGATTTGTGCAAGGTTTGTTTTCAGAACAAGATCACTTTGGAGCAATCGTTTTTGCAATGCTTTACATAAGATGTAGACAATGAGAAAGTAAAAAAGAAAAAATCTTATACTCGCTCTCTGCAGTTCTGTCTATGATAGACAAAATTATTGTTCGTAGGGAGTGGATTGAAACGTTTTCTGTTTCAGGAGCACCCAAATGACTGGAAGAACCTTGATTGCGACCCCATCCCTCACTACGAGTTCCGATCGCTCAATGTTGAAGTACGCTCCATGCAGGGGTTATGAATCGATAAATTTGTCGTAGTTCTTCTTCTTGAGCGCGGTGGTCTCGCTCAATGATAGATAACAGCGCTGCTGAGATGAATGACGACAAATTTACCGATTTCGAACCCCTACTGTCATGGAAAAATGCCATCCACCGCTACTGTTCGACCAATATAATAAAACGTAAATAAAAATGTACGAGGCATTAAAATGAATTGACGTTGGCTTGAATTTCAGAACGGTAGCATATTTAGCTTTGACGAATATGTAATGCTTCAGTAATGTTATTGAATTTGAAAAGAAGAGTGCGATTCAGTTCAATCATCTCTGCGGAGAGACAGCCTTCGTCAAGACGAGTTTGAGCATCCAAATGGCAGGTACGGATATCGATATGGCAAATGTCTGATTTTCTATTCAGGAGTGCTTGTCGGTGCCATGTTCTGGGGCCACATCTCTGACACTCGGGGCAGAAAGGCCGTATGTGTTTTCTCCTGTTATCCACTTAACGCAGTCTGTCTGCACGGACAAAACGCAGTCCATTCATTCGATCTAGGCACTTTCTAATAGGGCTTCTTAAAAAAAAATTTATTTCGGCGGAGCGCCATAAATGGAATATTTTTTATGCTTTACACGAATGTTAAGTCTACATGCATCATAAACCCATTCCCCCGTTTTCGTTGTAGGACCACAAAAACGCGAAATTTTGTTGTAGTACTGTAACTAATTCATAATAATTGTCACTTAACTGTTCCTTTAAGAACCCTACTATCCAAGTGTCTGTGTCGTGTTCAGGCCCTCGTGCCCACCTTTACCCTCATTACCATTTACTTTCTGTCAATCGCGTGCACCTTCACGTGGGACATCGTGTCGTTCACCATCGTCCGCACCGTCCTTTCATTCTTTAATGGAGGAGCCCTCGCGTATGTTTGATACTTTAGAATAAGCCATATTGAGACACTATGGATCAACCATTCCGGTAACGTGGCATACATAGCTCACAATCAGCAAAGTTTCATACATACAAAACAAACGATTTTAAAAATTAAAAAAATATTTTTCTATTTTGAAACTCGTTTTATGGCTTCTTCAAGCCTTATATCGATTTTCGTTTTGTTAAACAATCGATTCAGAGTCTACGTCGTCTACAAAACGGAACATCTCCCTCAAGCGCATCGCTTTCTAATTGCTTCGCTCATTGCATGGTATTTAGATTTTTTGATTTCGCAAGCTATTTACCCTGAAGAGGCAAAGATAAGGGCACTAGGGACGTCAAGAGATGGGAGAGCGCAACGGAAATCTATGCCATGATGGTGATGACAATACTTATGAAAGAACGACGAAAAATATGTTCAATTCGTGATTACGTTCATCAGCCAATACAATACAATCATTCCTTTGAAGGTCGCCCAACTTCCTTATTGTAAACGGTCTGGGCATATCTGACAGGCGATTGGAGGACATTCCAATACGCCCTCTGCTCCATCTCAGCGCCCGCATTCATCTATCTCTGGTATGTTTGTACTCATTTGCGAAAAAAGTATGAATTATTTAAACTACTCCAATCAAAGATCAAAAGCATTAAAGGAGCCGTAAAGGGAGATTGTTTTGCATGTACTTTCGGGATCACTTCTCTCCAATTCCCTTACTTTCTCGTTGCCAGAGTAGACCGCTCTGACGACGAGAAAGTGGGGGAATGGAGAGAAGTGATCCCGAAAGTGCATGCAAAACAATCTCCCTTTACGGCACCTTTAAATGCTAACCATAAATAGAGCAAAACTGTGTGTGTGTTCCAGCCTGGTATACGAGTCGCCGAGATTTCTCATACAGCGTGGACGACTGGTTGAAGCACGCGCAGTCTTGGCTAGAATGCAGGTGGTCACAGTTAGAGATCTCGAATCAACTCACAAAGTTTTCATTCCATTTTCTTTAACTCGATTACGAGCTGTTGTCTCTGGCAGATGATGGACAACCGCTCTGCATGAATTTTAGATAAAAGAATGCACTTTGTGGGTCTATTCGAGGTCACTAGTCGCAGTTCCAAGTTCCGGATGAAATTCAAAGTTCCCTTCAGGAAATCGACAGAGTAAGCGATGATAAGAAGGATGACATGAATGCGATGATCGACGAGGAGCATGAGGTAGGTGGCTGATATGGTCGGCATTGACTACTTTATGGGTTATGTTTCAATGCCATATTTGAAGATATACTCCCCGTGAAGCATAGCATATAAAGTAGTCAAACTGCCAACCCTAGAAGCTGATTTCCCTGGTTTAGCGAAAGGTTGAAATTTTAGAGAATTCTTGAACGCGCGAAAAAAGCGAAGCGATACAACATCTTCCACATCTTCAAATACAAGGAATTGGCGGTTCCAACCCTAGTCTTCTGCTTTGGAGCGTGAGATTGTGGTAGTTTAATGGAAATAGGCTTAGGTAAAACATTCAGTCTGTTCAATTCGATGACCAGCTACGGAATAATTTTCTTTATCGACGCGCTGAGCGGATCACTGTACCTGGGCATACTGAGGTGGTCGATCAACATTGTCGTTGGCGTGAGTCTCTTCTGGTTTGGCGCCGTGTTTGTTCAATGAAAAAACGTTTTTGAATAGATCATTTTAATTCAAAGGTTGCTAAATAGGAGGGTAGGAAATCCAAGCAAAAGCACATTTTTCTGTCGTCTAATTCCGCAAGAGCGGTTGTCTATCTCATGTGATGGACAACTGCTCCGACGGAATTGACACAAAAAACAGGAAAATGTCCTTTTGCTTGGATTTCCTACCCTATTGCTAATTCTCAATAATCGCGTTCAGCTGTGTGACTACAATTTCACGTGTGTCACTAGGAGAGTTGTGCACACTGTGACACTCTCCATCACTGTCACCATGTTGAGCACGATCGTTACAATCCGCTTCCTTGGTGAGTGCTATATCCAGCGATAGTGCAGCATTTTTGCATACACGCATGTCCCCCGAGAGGCTAGTTCCACAACATTAGTATTTCGTCTGCGTCTATACTCTTATTGTTATCGCGTAGTTGTTGGGGAACTGCCCTCTCGGTGAACTTGCATGAATCCACGTTTTTGCGTTCAGTGGCTGAAATAGTCAAAAACTAGAGGTTTCAGGACTTGCTCATCAATTGACTCATATCGTTAGAATCTGCACACTGATCACATCAGGCTGCTGTTCGCAGGTACAAAAATGATCCGAACGCTCATGATTAGGGAACGGAATCCAAGCAGAAGTGCACATTTCTGTCCCACTTGAATGGGCAGTAAAACGTGTACTCGTCCCGCGGGTAAATCTGAAAATGATGCTTCATTTTTCGCAGGAAAGTTCGCTGTGGGCGATGAAGTGAGCATCGCTGACGTGTGCATTCCGTCGATCCTCAGCATTGGAAGAAAGTGAGCGGACATTCAGACTAGGGAAAGTAGCAGAAGTGCGCATTTCTGTCGGCTGATTCCCTCGGAGCGGTTGCCCATCACGTGAGAGAGAGACAACCGCTCCGAGGGCATTAGACGACATAAATGTGCACTTCTGCTTGGATTCCGTTCCCTAATCATGATTCGTCATCTGACAGATCTTCATCACCAACAGCATGGCATCGATGGAGTTCTACCCTACTCCGTTGAGGAATTCGGCATCATCTTTCCAGGTGTCAATTAGTTTTACAACTCAGTAAATGTGTCCATTTTGTTGAAGATTGTTTTCATTAAATACTGGTCGCTTATGCTGTTTCAGGCCATTTTCGCACGTCTCGGTAACATTCTCGCCCCACTAGTGTTCTTCCATGTAAGTAGAGTTGCTATTAGGTTGTGCGAAAGTTTCTAGCTGTTTTGCATTCATTTTTTCCTCATACCCGAAAACCTCTAAAAACATGTTTCTGATGCCCCAAAACCAAGTTGTATGGTTGGTAGGTCCTGTTTGGGGACATTATGGTTACTGTAGTCATTTATTCAGGTCCCCTCTCACTGGCTATGCGTGTTTCTGTGCTGCTTTGCTCTGGTTGACTGTGTCACCTTCTTTCTCGTGATCCCCGAGACCAAGGGTCGTCCACTATGTGAGAAGTTGCCAGGAGAGAGGGATGATGAAGATGAAATGAGAGCGAACATCCAGTAACTCGGACTGATCAAAGGCGACAAAGACTGTGCATAATGTATGGAATGAGCTTCCCCAATATCCTGTCATACTTCCCACACACACATGTTCAGAGTGGACTTTTCAATTGTAAGAGTGTTCCTGAGTCCAGACTACGCCTTTAGTTCTTTCGCCTAACTCAAAGTTGCCACCCAACAACCGATTTGCCTCCTGCGACGGACATCCATAACCATTATCGAATATATCGTATGCTGATGCGTGTTGATTGAAGAATAAATAATATTCTCTTTAAATGGGCCACAGCAAAAAAAAGTTGGCTGATTTGACTTTTGATAAGCCATGAAAGGAAGCGAAATAACAAGAAGGAAACGATTTGGCTTTCATTCATTTTATAAAACATTCTTTTTGGAATCGAAGGACAAATGGCGCTGGTCTGCCGCGTACAATAATAGCATATCCCATAAATCACAAATTGAAATCTACCTAGAATATAGGCTTCGATGGCATATTTTATGCATCAGACTTGAGCCTGAAGGTCGTAACATGGGGGCAGTTAGGAGGAGCGAGGTTCTGAAAAGCACAAAGAGACAACGTGGGAAGTAGAGGGAAGAGGGCGGAGAGAGAGCGAGCCCCGTGTTAGTCAGTCTAGAGGAACACTGGCTTTCGGGCCCCGTTGGCCATAGGCTCTGGTGATGTAAGTGTTTTGTGTTATTCTCGTGTTCTCGGGTGGACTAAAAGATCAATAGTCGAGGCATACTGTGGCTGGCATTTGGTTGTAACCTCGAGTTCGAACGTGTATTTACTAGGGTGTCGCAAATGGGAGTAAAGTGCGCCATAGTTGTCTGTTCACTCATTCCGACCGATTGTCTGTGATGAGCGAGATAGAGTGAGTAACTGATGCGTACAGACAAACGAGATGCACTTTATTCCCATTTGCGACATCCTAGTGTTTACTAAATCGCCAGACCCGGTATAGTTTTGCATACCCCAGTAATTAGGGAGTTTGTATGGAAGTGGGGGCATTTCAAGAATGCAAATGTAACCGGCAATTTGAAAGACCACATGTTCCTCGTCCCCTTTCGAACGCACACCAATAAACAACTACTTCGTCCGACGAAATATCGAAAAGCTGGACGCTTTGCTTCATTTGCGCTTCTAATCGAGCCTACTTTGCAGACATGTGCTGACAGGTGCTAACTCCCATTTACATTTCGAGTTAGTTCAAACGTTCCTTTGGAGAAATTGCGGGTTTCGTATCAGCTCCCGACGAGGTTTTCCCACAACAACTGTATGTCCTATTATGCATGATATTCGAGCTGTTATATACAATACGTTCATTCTTGTTTTTGACCGACTGTTTCTCTCATTTTTGCGTGCTGTTTCGTCGTGTTTTCAACCATTTTAATTGTGAAACATATAGGCAAGGGCAACAGTTGGGATGCATAATATGACCATACCTGAATGAGAACACGCCTTCCCGTCCGATCCGTCAAGTTGAGCAAGTTCAATTAGAACTAGGATGTCGTATCCCATATCGCCTACCGATGGTTGGGAATGGTTCCTCAAGTCTTGGTTCTTATCCATTGGCTCATTATCCATCACAATAAACGTATTGTGCATTTACATGATTCTCTTCAAAAGCCCTTTCTTCAATCAAGAAATCAAACTGCTTTTCCTGTTCCAACAAGTAAGTTCATCTTTCGTCCTATCTTTTGGCGTTAGTGGAGAGTTGGCCAAGTGGTCTGAGGCGCCACCGGTCATTCCAACTTTCCCGGGTTCGATCCCGGCATCAACTACCCCACCAAGGTGCCATCACCCGGGGTCGGCAATTGGTTGAGGCTGAAAGTTATTCAACTGGGGAAAATGACTAGGGAGCACCGGTATCAAATCCTCTGGAAGGAACTGCCTCAGCAGATTCCCCTCTGTAATAGGCGAGATCATGAGCAATTAGATAGCTGACATGATCACCTTGACATGCCAATCCTATCTCTTCCTTAAACAGTTCATGTCACCTTGCATTGACACCCTTCCATTGTTCCTAACTTCCAATCGTTGAGTACGAAAGCTTATCTTATGCATTATAGGGCAACCCAGCGCCCACCAGCTAGCACCAAATATCTGTACCCCCGATAGTGAAGGCTTCATAAGTCCAAAAATTATGCCATTTTCGACCATACTTGAATATTCATAACTCTTTTATATATCGATTCCAGACGAAGTGCCTGAACAAAAGTTCCTTCTCTTGGGCCGGCAATTTATTTGACACATAAAAGGTGGGCTCCGCCCAATCACTCCACCCCCCCCTCCCGCGGGGCCGCCCCCCACTTATCTCCGCAACAGCTCATCCTAGCGTCAAAATTTTTCACAAAAAATACTCTTTCAAAATTGATACTAAAAGTCATAGGTCATCGGGAGTGATTTTGCGGAATTTTTCACATTTTCGATTTTTCGGCTATGTCCAAAAATCGACTTTGTGTTGTGGAGTTAACCCCCACCTTTTATGTGCCAAATAAAATGCCGGGCCCGAGAGAAGGTACTTTTATTCAGGTACTTCGTCTGGAATCGAGATATAAAAGAGTTATGAATTTTCAAGTATGGTCGAAAATGGCATAATTTTTGGATTTTTGAAGACTTCACTATCGGGGGTACAGATATTTGGTGGTAGCTGATGGGCGCTGGATTGCCCTATGAATAATGCATAAGATAAGCAGTAATCCAGCTTTCGCACTCAACGATTTTGCAGAAAAATCATAACTTATCCAAAGCTGCCTCACAGTATAATGACAAAGGAGCTGACATACAAAGAAGTGTCTACTAGACACTACTTACTAGCAAATGAAGGAACCGATTCACTGAGCCGATTCCCTCAAGAGTCAAAATGTATAACCTAGTGTCTAGCACCATTTATGAAGATCTCATCGAGAGGTACAAGAATATGTGACTGCTGGCCCTGTAGCTTCACTTTGAACGAAGTTATGATTTTTCACTTATAGTCACTAAGGGGTACATAACCAGCAAGTTTCATGGTTCTAGTTAAAGTTTGAGATTTCTGGACCGCCCATCCTCGACCCTTGGACCAAATGCGTCTTAAGTCAGTGAAATGATGAAGTTACCCCCGGGCATAGGAGAATATCGCATTGTTCAAAGCATCAAAAAAACTCGCTTCAAAATCAATATTATGAGCTGGGAATCCCACCAAAATGTTTGTTGTTCTATAGAGAAAAAATTATGTGCTCAAAGTCCATAGGGTCATAATGAGTGATATTTTCGACCTTTTCCGCAATGCTCGAGAAAAATGAGTTCTGACGATCCTCACGTTTTAGCATCAAGGTGTGAGGCAGCGAGGCCTCGCCACTCGTCCAGGCATCGGGACACAATGACAAATGGGTAATGGGGAGCCGGACGTCTACGGGAGATCAGATAATGTGCGGAGAATACCCCGGGGCTTTATAACCGCTGGACAGGAAGTCCCTTCACGGGGTTGTAGGAATGGAGGTGGCGGCGAAGGAGAGTTCCCGGTACCAGGCGTCGATGGGAGATCGACGATCGGTCTTGAGTCATCGGAATTGGCCTCGGGGGATGGGACGGCGTCTCTGCAGTGATGTAATATGAGTGAGATGAATAAATGGGGATCGAGCAATGGGTAATAGTGTGCATACCTAGGGACCGCAAACGATTTTTCCAAAATGGTTCAATTGCCTTCAAATTTGGCTCAGACGTAGATCAATTTTGCAAAAGTCATTATCCAAAAATTCATCTTGCTATCTCAAGCTGTTCGCCCGCGGCATCCTTTCAAGTGCCGTTAAAAGAGTCCATCCTCTCCCCCTCCCTGTCCCCAAATGATTTTTTTTCAAAATG
The DNA here is from genome assembly GCA_014805445.1 of Diplogasteroides magnus. Lineage (NCBI taxonomy): Eukaryota > Metazoa > Nematoda > Chromadorea > Rhabditida > Diplogasteroididae > Diplogasteroides > Diplogasteroides magnus. Next base: position 609 of record JACMIF010002769.1, on the reverse strand, counting down.
GTCCAATCGGGTCCTAATTTGGCTCAAACGTAGATCAAGTGTGTAACACGCGTTACAGGTAATTACCAAACATAAGGTAAAAAGACCAGCCCCTGGAGCAGAAAAGTCAAAAACGTTTCAGGGGCCCAAAATGTTATCAGGGTGGTTACCCTAGGTGAGTGTACTGACAAAACACATATAGCCAGGCCATATCTCTTTTGGCCGTTTTGGCATGATTTTCCAAAATTTCATCAATTGTCGATTTAACCGGTGATATTCAAAAAATCATAACTTTCTTCCCAGAAGGAGATGGATGCACAATTTTTTCCAGTATTTTGTAGCACCTATGGTACGTAAAATACTTTGTCGGCATACACTTCATCCCGCCAAAACATGATCAGATGCCGAATTATCCACAATTCGCATTTTCATCACGTTTTGTATTTTGCTCATCGTGAAAACTTTTTGTACTAATACTGGCTATTTTATTCCAGATTCGGAAAGAGCCCTTCAAAAGCTATAGAACACACATAAACAGTTCGCATAACTCGGTCACTTGAAGGAGATATTGACGCCAAAAACTCGAAATACCTAATTGTCGATTTGACCGATGATATTCAAAGAATCGTA